>JBBPNZ010000445.1:0-19744 GCA_038091195.1 Phylloporus rhodoxanthus | reverse complement strand
CAGAGAATTTTAGAATATCCTGTTGTGGTTATGCTCAAGATATAGGGATAGAATCAATGCTCAACTGTTAGTGCAGATAGATGTTCAGCTGGATTCCCTTCTTCTGCATGACTTGAACATATACAGTGACTCCAAAAACCCTTTCAATGTTTAACCCTGGTGTGACAACAACACGTCATCCAATGGCTGAGGATGCAACCACCCCGATGTGACAAGGACAACGTCACGATGACATCGCCACAACCATGATGCAACGAGGGGGATGTGACATGACACCAAAGATGAGGCCACAACAACTGAATGACATTGTGGGTACAGATATCCCAACCCATACCTGTATCCACAGGTGCCCATACCTGGTACCCATGTAGTTTCCCTAATCACCAAGTTTGTGCTGTGCAAACACATCACAAGGTGCGACTGACATTCACATTCACTAGTGATCGATCTGGGTGCCTGATCATATAATTCTTCATCCCATTCACAAACTGAGTGGAGCAAAGAGGAGGGTGAGAATGCAATGCGTGCCTCACCCAGGTGCATCACTGACCCATCCAGGAGGCGCTCAAGAACTTTTTCTGTGTCAACTCAGTCCTGCAAATGCTCATTTATTTGCCTGGAAACTCTCTATTGCCAAACAGTGCAGGCTGTAGGATATCAAAGGGAACAGCCCTTGTATTGGAGGCACCTCCTGAAATATATTCCTTCCAAGGCTTTCACACTCACCTTTGAACATGCTGTCCATTATTCTCATGACTTTCCTGCAAGCAGATAAAATCTTCAAGGTTTTTCAAATGCATCACTATGTAATTAAGTTGCTGGATAAGTGTTTTGCCTGCTCCTAATGGATGGCACCAAGCAGCACTAGCTATGCCACAGTGCTCCTACCACCTTGAGGAACAGCTCACCTTGCCATCCACAGATTGGGCCAGCCTCTGGCCAAAACCCTACAGGTTTTTGCCCAACTCATGCAACTCTCACTAAAGCATTCACAGTAGACATTAGACAGTGGGGCCTTTGTACATAGCCATCATGAGCATGTGGATTCACACAGATAGACCACTGCTGACTATGTTGCAAGTAATGCAACAAGCAAGGCTTTTCAGTC
This sequence comes from Phylloporus rhodoxanthus, assembly GCA_038091195.1. NCBI lineage: Eukaryota > Fungi > Basidiomycota > Agaricomycetes > Boletales > Boletaceae > Phylloporus > Phylloporus rhodoxanthus. The sequence continues at coordinate 18,636 of JBBPNZ010000445.1, read as the reverse complement.
ACCATTTCCTCTATGTCAGAATTGAATTTTAGAATGTTAGTTTGCTCAAAGAAAAAACTCACATACAATTTGATATGTGTGAAGCTTGTTCAATGTATATGTTCAAGTCATGCAGAAGAAGGGAATCCAGCTGAACATCTATCTGCACTAACAGTTGAGCATTGATTCTATCCCTATATCTTGAGCATAACCACAACAGGATATTCTAAAATTCTCTGCCTCATTGCCTTATTTCCTATCATTTATCACTCCCCATCAATTTGGCCCTTTTGATATGAACTGACTCTCCTTCCCAATAGCTCATTGATCAATTGACCAGGAATGCCATCCTAGCAACAGCCCTCCAGTTATGCCTATGTAGCCCTATGGAGTCTGTCCATCTCTACCTACTTTTCTATCTTATGAATGAGTATATCAAGGTTGTTCATCACATACTTTACAAGTGTGTCTAATGTGTTCTCTATCAGCCAGAGTTGAATCTTTGAGAATAGATGTAAATTTGCTGTGAGTAGAAGAGATGAGAAAGGTTGGTGTAGAGGACAACCTGTCAAGTCTTCTATGGCCACAATAAAGATTTAGTATAAAAGTGATGGTTATTCTGGCCATCATATAGGTTGATAGTAATCTTTTCTTCTGACATTTTCTATGCTTAGCATATCTTTTCAAAGTTCATGTCACTAGTAGAGTTATAATAGTTATCATTTACATATTTAAGCTAGCTTACCTCTAGAGGCTTATAGTAAATAATTGATACTATTGTTTATATTTTTTCTGAGGATTTCAATATACCTGTAGCATATGCCTTGACAGTTCTTACACAAATCTTTAATAATGGATGTCTTTTTTACAATTTTAGAAGTTTTGGCAGATCACTGAGGGGAAAAGGGGGTTCAAAGCAGCACACCAACAAGAAATTGATTGAAAAGATTTCACAATCTACATATTCCTTTCACTTTGATTTCCTCCACCACAGTACATATAATATCCCTAGCTCATTGCCCTATAAGACATTATGGGTTCCTTTGATGATTGCAGATGGTGTCAAATCCTTCATTTCCTGGTATTATTGGCTACAAAATCTTTGATAAATATTATAAACAAGTATTATATGACTTACATATGATGTGTGTAGAAATCACACTCATAATGAGTTCCACCATGTTCTCCTTCTCCTCCTTCTGGGGCTTGTATTGAGGGTAAAGTTTTGCAAGTGCTTTGGAAACTCTAGTAGATATCCCAGATGTTTTGTACTCTCTGGCTGCTATTTTTACTGGATTCTGGATCTTCTGCTGGTGTAGAAAGAAGCTGTGTTCCAAAATCAAAAGAGAATCTACAAACATCAATTATGATGAGAGTTATTGAATACTGTTTCACACCTACCAACACAAGACTTGAGAACCTTCTTCCATGCACCAAAAGGAAGTGGGATCTGTGTAATGTGAATGAGTTAGTATATATATAAATGTACAAACATACTCTTCTTGAACCAGATGGCATGCTTGCATCTATTGAAATCTAATGATGTACAGAATTAGTTATAATAATAACTAGGATATGATCAATGAATTACCTCTGAAGAAGCTATCATCTATGTAAATCTAGTTGAATTTGTTGAAACATAAAACAATTGGATAACATACATTCTGCAATGGATATAGATAAAATATAATGATATAGTAAGGGACAAAAATTTATTCTCACCTTCTCCTAAAAAGATGTTAGTAAGAATTAAAAAAAAGAGACCTTACAAAGGATTGATATAGGACTTACATCCTAAAATATTGAATTAGTAACCAGACTCATATATAATAGCAAAGACATACCAGCTATATATAATATAATATCAGTGTAAGAAATGTGAAAGGAATGAATTACATACTAACTGTAAGATATCAACATTAATAGAACAGAAAGTACAAATAAAAAGAAACAAACATACTTTCTAAGCATTGAAGTGTGAATAAAATCATGTGTTAGCTTAAATTAATATAATACATACATGCTATAGTAGGAAATTTAAACATGTTAAACTATATAAAGCATAGGAGTAGAAATTTACTTACAACCTAAACATAAACAATAAGATAGCAGCAAAAGGCAAGTATTAGCACTATTCTCAATCTCACAATAACACTTACCTGCTATAAATGAGATATCAACAGGGTGGAAAGGATAGGCAGAGATCAGCACCATTTTGAATTTCCCAATGACAATCAGACCACTTACTTGCTATGAATAAGAAAGCAATATGGTGGAATAGACAGGCAGAGATCAGTACTAGTCTGAATTCAGTCATGACAACAATCAGGCCACTTACAAGCTGTGAATAGGAGAATAACAAATAGATAGAGATTAGCAGAAATCTGAATTCTCCAATAACAATCAGACAACTTACCCCCTAATAACATAATAACAGCATAAAGTAGTCAGACAAAGATCAGTAGCATTCTGGATTTCCAAATGACAATCAAACCACTAACTTCCTATAAATAAGAACAACAGGGTGAAACAGACAGGATATCAGTACTATTCTGAATTCTCCAATGATAATCAGATCACTTACTTCCTATGAATGAGACAACATCAAGATGGAAGAGACAGACATATATTAGCACCATTCTGAATTTCCCAATAACAATTAGAACACTTACCCGCTATGAATGAAAGAGCAATAGTAGAAAAGACAGGCAAAGATTAGTATACTATTCTAAATTCCTTAGTGATAATCAGACCACTTACTTCCTTTGAATAAGAGAGCAACAGAATGGAACAGATAGGTAGAGATTAGTAATATTCTGAATTCCTCATCTTGAATGATTAGACCACTTACTTGCTATGAATAAGAGAGAAACAGGATGGAAAAGACAGAGAAAGATTAGCACCATTTTGAATTCTCTAAGGTCAATCAGACCACTTACAAGCTATAAGTGAGAGAGCAATAGAGTAGAACAGATAGGCAAAGATCAGTAAGATTCTGAAATTTCCAATGAAAATTAAACTACTGACAAGCTATGAATGAGAAAGTGATAGGATAGAGCAGACAGGCAAGATCAGCACCATTCTAAGTTCCACAATAATAATCAGATTACTTACCTGCTATAAATGAGAGATTAATAGATGGAATAGATAGGTAGAGATTAGCACAAATCTGAATTCACTAATAATAATCAAATTACTTACAAACTAAAAATGACAGAGCAATAGGATAGAATAGACAAGCAAAGATCAGCACAAATCTGAATTCCCCAATGACAATCAGACCACCTACCCGCTATGAATGTGATAGCAATAAAATAAAATAGACAGGCAAAGATTAGCACTATTCTAAATTTCCCAATAACAACCAGACCACATACAAGCTATAAATAAGAGAGCAATATAGTGAAATAGATAGGCAAAGATCAGCATTATTCTTAGTTTTCCAATAGCAATTAGACCACTTACATCCTATAAATAAGAAAGTAATAGAGTGGGAAAGATAGGCAGAGATCATCATTCTGAATTCTCCAATGATAATCAGCTTCTTACATTCTACAAATAAGGATAGAACAAGAAGGCCAAAATCAGCACCATTCTAAATTCCCTAATTACAATCAGATAACTTACTTCCTATAAATGAGAGAATAATAGGATAGAATAGACAGGTAAAGATCAGCATTATTTTGAATTCTCCAATGACAATCTTACAACTTACATGCTATAAATAAGAAAGCAACAAGATAAAACAGATAGGCAATGATCAGTACTATTTTGAATTCCCAAATAATAATCATACCACTTACTTCCTATGAATAAGAGAGAAATAGGATGGAATAGATGGGCAGAGATCAATACAAATCTGAATTCCCTAACAACAATCAGACCACTTACTTCCTATAAATAAAAGAGAAATAGAATAAAATAGACAGATAAAGATTAGTACCATTCTGAATTCTCAAATGACCATTGGACCACTTACTTCCTAAGAGTAAAAGAGCAATAGGGTGGAATTAACAGGCAGAGATTAGTACTATCACAAGTTTCCAATGACAATCAGACCACTTACAGGCTATGAATGAGAGAGCATTAGAGTGAAAAAGACAGACAGAGATCAGCACCATTATGAGTACTCTAATAACAATCAGAATACTCACAAACTACAAATAAGAGAGCAACAATGTTGAATAGATAGACAGAGATCAGCACTATTCTGAATTCTCCAATAACAATAAGACCACTTACTTCCTATATGTAAATGAAAGAGAAACAGGATGAAATGGATAGATAGAGATCAGCACCATTCTCAATGACAATCAGACAACTTACAAGCTATGAATAAGATAATAATAAAGTGAAACAGATAAAAGATTAACACCATTCTCAATATGAAGGACAATTAGACTATTTACCCACTATAAATAGGAGCAATATTATGGAACAGATAGATAAAGATCAGCACCATTCTAAACTCCCCAATAAAAATTAGAACACTTACAAACTATGAATATGAGAGCCAGAGTATGAAACAGACAGGCAGAGATCAGCATAAATCTAAATTCCCTGATGATAATCAGAGTGCTTACTGCCTATGAAGAAGAGAGCAATCAGATGGAACAGACAGGTAGAGATGAGCACAGATCTAAATTCTCCAACGACAATCAATCAGACTTACAAGCTATAAGTTGGAGAACAATAGAGTGGAATAGACAGGCAAAGATCAGTACCATTCTGAATTCTTCAATAACAATTAGACCTCTGACCACTTACTGGCTAGAAATAAGTGAGGAAGATACAGGCAAAGATTAGCACCACTCAAAATTTCCCAATGATAATCAGACCACTTACATCCTATGAATGAAAAAGCAATAGGTGGAATAGATTGGTAAATATCAGCACTATTCTAAATTCCCAAATCACAATCAGACCACTTACATCCTATGTATAAAAAAGAGAGCAATAGGATAAGACAGACAAGCAGAGATTAGCATCATTCTAAATTTCCCAATCACAATCAGACCACTTACCTCCTGCAAACAAGACAACAAGGTGTAACAAACAGGCAGATATCAGTAGCATTCTGAATTTCTCAATCACAAGCAGACCACTTACCTCCTATAAATAAAAAAGGAATAAGATGAAAAAAAAAGGCAAAGCTTAGCACCACTCTGAATTCCCCAATGACAACCAGACTACTTACCCACTGTGAATGAGAGAGCAACAGGGTGGAACAGTCAGACAGAGATTATAATCATAAGATCACTTACTTTCTATAAATGAAAAGCAATGGTATAGAACAAGCAGGTAAAGATCAGCACTGATCTAAATCCTCCAACAACAGTCAGACCACTTACCCCCTATGAATAAGAGATCAACAGGATGGAACAGACAGACCACAATAAGCACCATTCTGAGTTCCCAAATGACAATCAGACCACTTACCCACTATGAATAAGAACAATAGAGTTGAAGAAAGATTAGCACCATTCTAAATTTCCTAGAGACAATCAGACCACTTACCTGCTATGAATAAGAGAGCAATATGGTAGAAGAGATAGACAGATGTTAGCACCATTCTGAATTTCCCAATAACAATCAGATCTCTTACCTGCTATAAATGAGAGAGAAATAGAATAGAACAAATAGGCAGAGATCAACACCATTCTGAATTACCCGATAATAATTAGACCACCTACAAGCTATAAGAGAATAAGAAGATAATGGATAGGCAGAGATCAGACTACTTACCCGCTATAAATGAGAGAGCAATAAGATAGAAGAGACAGGCAGAGATCAGTAACATTCTGAATTCCTCAATGACAATCAGACCACTTACTTCCTATAAATGAAAGAGTAACAGGATAGAACATAGACACAGATTGGCACAATTCTAAATGCTCCAATGACAATCAGACCACTTACAAGCTATAATGAGAGAGCAACAGGTGGAACAGATAGGTAGAGATTAGCACTATGATGAATTCCCTAGTGACAATCAGAACACTTACAGACTATATGTAAATGAAAAGCAACAGGGTAGAAAAGACAGGCAAAGATCAGCACCATTCTAAATTCCCTAGTAACAATTAGACTACTTACCCCCTATGAATGAGAGTAACAGGGTGGAATAGAGAAGTAGAGATCAGCACAAATCTAAATTCTCTAATGATAATCAGACCACATACAAGCTATGAATGAGAGGGCAACAGAGTTGAATAGACAGGTAGAGATCATCATCAAACTGAATTCCCCAATGAGAATCAGGCCACTTACTTGCTATAAATGGAAAGGCAATAGACAGGAAGAGATTAGCACTATTCTGAATTCTCTAATAACATTCAGACCACTTACCCACTATACATAAATGAGAGAACAATAGTAAAACAGACAGGCAGAGATTAGCACCATTCTAAATTTCCTAATGACAATCAGACTACTTGCCTGCTATAGATAGAGGAGCAACAGGGTAGGACAGACAGGCAGATATTAGTACCCTTCTCCAACAACAATCATACCACCAACCTGTTACAAATGTAATCAGAATAAAAATGTAACTATATCATACTATTGAATCCTAGAGAATCAGAAGGCTTCTCACCTCTCTGTGTGGAAACCATGCTGCCATTGAAATAAACAGTCTATGTTGCTCTTCACTACTGAATGTTGACATAGGCTTCTTATCAGCAATAAATGGCAGTAGTAGTCTGTAAAAGAGTCAATATTTTGATCATTAATATCTTAAAAATTATCTATCTAATACTTTCACTCACTTTTCCACACAATACTTGATGCAGAGCAACAGATTAGAATGCTGAGTAGTGATTAGTAACATCTGCATGGCTTCCTCATTCAAGGCTCCTGCAGTGCTCTCTAAAAGAACCTTGCATCCATTGTCAGATTTGTGCAAGTCTATATAACAGAGAATGAACAAAGTTACAACCATTAGATAAGATCACACTTACTTTCCAAATATACACAATCCTTTGGAGGATACTGTCTTGTTTTTAACCTTTCCCATATAGTGCTGTCTCTCAGCATCTCCTTTGCATACTCATCAATCTTCATGAGTTGAACCTCTGGGGACAATTTCTTCTCATCTGGTTTGAGTTTCCCAAAAGCTGTGGCAAGTAGTGCATCACATTTTGTGAACACAACTACAATAGGCACTACAATTAAACAGTGATTGAGATGTCAAGTAGCATGATGTAAATTTTACCATTTCCTGTATCACACTCATCAAAAAACTTTTCCTCTGCCCTCAACACAGCACGGTGGTACTGGTCCATTGGAATGCAATACCTATTCAGCAAGATGTTGTCTCTCATTTACTGTGAGAGGTATCATGTCACATTACCATATAGCGTGGATTCGTTTCTGGAGGAAAGTGGTCTTTGCGCGTTCCGTAGCAAAGTCCTTCATCTGTTCGAATTCTTTTATGCTGCCAGCCTCAAATCCCCGCGAGTCATGGAAGACGAAGCCTTGGTTACTTCTGAAGACCATCTCGTTTTCAATGTTGTGGATTCCACGCTAGGTACATGCCAGCTGAACCAGCAGAAGATCCAAGGCAACAACTGGCACTCACCCCCGCAGATTCCTGAATCTGTGCATTATCAACCTGACCACAGACCATCAGTGCTTAGTGAGACCAAAACCAAAAATAAATCCATACTTTTCTTCCCTGATCGTCATAGATCTCTGGGTCTTCCGTAGAGTTGCAGATTCTCTTGAGAATGGTTGTTTTACCTGCGTTCGCCCGGCCGATAACGAGAATTCTGAACCGTCCAAATCTCTCTCTGAGATTTTCGATCGGCATAACGTGGATGAGTACGAAGAAAGCTAGTAGGCGAACGCTTCAATGGTTGTTCGCTCCAAGAAACAAAGGGACTCCGTGGATGTTCACACAACTCCCAAGACGGAACTACTCGTGACATGGAGGTTCTAATTGTTCCCACGCCCATCCACTCCACAACTCTATGTCATCGTTGCGGTTAACTGAAACAACCTATGAGACTCAAAATGACCTACGACTCGACGAACTGCATTCGAAAACAAGAACTTTACGAGGCGTATCCATCTTCATACCAAGCGAGAAATTCCTGCTGATGCTATTCACAAGGTTACCACGGACATTCATGACGACGCCGAGCGTCAGAACCGGACTTTGGATGATACCGTGTGTTCAAATCATCAAGTCGTCTGTTCACGTCTCATGGCAATGAATAGGGCAACACATTCTCCAGTTTCACTTCACAACTCTCCCATTCATCGCGCCGAGCTGCGCAGGCATTTGGTCTCACTGGTGGCGTCCGCCAAACACGCATCATAACATACGTTGTCGGCGGTATCCTTACCCTCTGGCTTCTGTGGAAGGTCAAGGGTTTTTGGTGGGGTTCAAGCGGTGAAGTTTAAATAAATCTTGTACGTGATTCTGGCTGCGGACCTTCACACTACATTCCTTACTTCATGGAAAAGATACTGCTCATAAACAGTGCTCTACATGTAATACTGGACGATACGCTTGCATTATTTCATGGCTAGGCCCCCTTTACCCTTTTGTGCTACGTGAGTGATCACATTATGGTGGCTAGATGTCTAGTCTCGTTGGTCTACTTGGTTGTTATGGCACAGGTATGATCTATCCGATCACTGCACTGGTAACTTCTAATGTCCGGTGTGGTCGTAGATGATCCTTTGGAGCAGCGCTCATAACAGCTGATAGAGAATGGAATGGTGGTCACTCGGGATGGCTTGGCTTGTTTGTTGTCAACCACACTCCCGATTTACGTGCTCGAGTAAATGCACGAGTGGCCCACGAAAGATGCTGGGCAGCTCACCTTTGGTTTCGTGGCCGAAAGGATAGCGATCTTCGACGACCAGTCCCATGCCCTCAGCAACGTCTGATGAATCCCACAACTCCACGAGCATCACAAGAAATGCGAAGCTTAAATATAGCTCGTAGGACATCATAGGGTGATGCCAACCTCTCGCGCAGACTACTCCCTTCGCCGCCTTGTATCTCTGCTTACGTAGGCTACCAACTGGCCAATTAATCCTACATTTTCTGCAACACACGGTCAATGAGCTAAGTCCAAATGAACTCTGCCATGTGCATCGATGTCGAGCCCCACTAGATACTGGTATGTCGCCCGCCCGCCATGAGTCCGACCCAGTCCTTATTTTCGCAGTCGGTGCGATTTTGTCGAGTGTGATTTGAAAATCAGACCTATAACACCGTGGCCTTCCGCTGCTACTGTTTCTTCCCGTCCAAAGTTTCGCCGTAACTTCTCAGACCTCAATATTCATGGTTCCGCCCTCGCAGGTCATACCTTTCGGGTTTGTGTTCCAGATTTCAAAGCACTACACAGTTCTCTCAGTCTCTCTCATTTGTGTGCTGAGTTACATCGACCACACGGACTAGAGCACATAGGTAGGTGCTGCACTGTTCTTTCGCCGTCACTATAGACCACAGTTCACTCGAACAGTCGGTTCGAATCTTGCGCCTCGTCGAACTTTGTCTTCACCACAGCATTCAGTGGCCAGTGGGTGACAGAAGCACGGAATGTCAACGATGCGAACAAGTGACCAGGGACGGACAGCGGAACAGGTAAGTAATCGTTCATTCCTGTCTAGGGGACTTCAACTACGAACAAAATTCATTAACTCGTAACAGCCTTCCATTGATAGAGGGGGGAGGATCGTTTCCATAAATCAGCTAGTAATTCTACACACAACGTGTCGTCAACCTTGCAGCAAGGCTTCAGCTCGTGCGGACCTAGCAGTAATCTGACACCTGAATGGTTTGGGATGGCTGCGCAAATGTCGGACCGAGCGTTACCCCGCATGTTAGTCGATAGAAGTCAATGACGAGCACTCACGAAATTGTTCCAGAGCCAGTGACATTATATTCTGGGGTAACTTCAACACCATTTGCGACGTCCTTCGACATTTTGAGCACCGCGAGAGACATGGCAGCTGAGATGAAGAGCGAGGCCTCCGCGAGGTGATAACCTGAGAGGGTTCGTCAAATGATTCACCACTGGCTAGATGAATCTCACCTGGGCAAATCCTAACATGATCGACCGATCCATTGGTTAGCATTTCGTCGCATACCGTGTATGCATGACTAGATAATATTCCTACCTCCTTCCAAATCCAAAGCAGACATTCTGAGGGTCAGGCTGTCGCCTGTCGCCGAGGAAACGCTCGGGACGGAATAGCCAAGGATCCGGGTATGTACATTCATCGTGGAGAACAGCCCTATGTGCGCACATCGTGTTTACATCCACACACGTAGAGAGTGATACGTACCATACGTTTCCAATGATGTGTGTTCCTTTTGGAATGAGGAACCCTTCGGCATAAATATCTTCTGTGGCGACATGAGGCAACGCTTTTTTCAGCTTAGTGAATGTCCGTCACAGCATCAAAGGATGCAGAAAGAGTACCTAGAGGTGCAACAGAGTGCCATCTGAGGACTTCCTTGCATACTGCATTGATGTAAGGAAGTAGGTCACGGTCGTTGAGAGAGGGCAGTCTCTCGCTCCCCACTACTGAATCAAGTTCCGCTTGCGCCTTTTCCTGGACCTCGGGGAACAATACCATCGCGAGAAAGAACACATATATTGCGGAGACTACCTATATTTGTGAATGATCAATGCATACTCTGATTACACGGACAGGAGCATATACCGTGTCTGACGCGCCTGCAGAAAGAAGTAAATACCATAACAAAACACGGAAGGCCAAACGTACCGAGATAGGCATCCATGGATGTCCACATGATGACATCCTCTTCCTCAGGAGTCACTCCTCCTTCCAGCAGCACGGACGAAAACGATGGAATCGCTGTGCCTGCCGCCTTGTACAACATGAGACGTATTGCGTTCAGCATACAAGCCCAAACCATCCTACCATTTGCTCCACGACATACTGGTGAGGTCTCAGATTCGACTCCAGCAAGAGCTGATTGCATTTCTTTGCATCTCGAAGGAAGCCCATACCTGGGAGCCATTCTGGGAGGTATCTCACTGTAATCGTTTGAGGATGCATTCACAGGGGAGCGTGTTGGAATTGACCCTACAGGCAGGGATAAGATCTACCAGGAATACACCAGGAGTTGCAACGCGAGAGATTGTGGTCATAGCTCTGTCCGCCAAATCGACGAATGGGTCTCTTCCTTCTTGGACGGTATAGCCGTAGGTTACCTTGAGAATGGTTGCGCCAGCAGTGCTAGTGGTAATGAGTGGTAATGACAGGCGAGAATCATCTTGTGATAAAGAGGACGTACGAGCGTATGTGATCAACCAGGTCATCTGGTTGCCGCACCACGTTTCGCACGAACCGCAGGGTTTCCTCCTCTTCGATCGAGTAGAATGCCGCAGTGCTACTCCTACTTCCGAACATACGGGCGAATAGTCTACGACATTGGCGGAACCGATCGCTGTAATTCATAAAAAGCATTCCTTTTCCGAACCCGACCAATTCGGATGCCATGATCGGCGAGTATGGCCTATTTGAACATTTAGTGCTTTGTGTCTCAAGTATCGTCGAGATGGCTTTGGACGAGTTGAGGATAACATAACGTGTCCCCAGGATGCTTATGGACGAGATATCTCCTACGAGGATGAAATCTATGAGCAATTTATCTTGTAATCAAATAACAGAAATCGCATGCCATATTTCTTTCCTAGGTCTGCGAAATGTTCCCACTTTTTCTCGGAAGGTATCTGGAAGAGATATCCAACCGCTGGCCATCCAGTTGGTCCTGGTGGAAGTGGAGCTCGTGTGGAACGCCACGAATCAATCAGCCGTTTGGCAAAATACACTCCTGCTCCAAAAAGGCAAGCCTCCAACAAAGAGATGTGAAGCATGGTGGGCCACGGGGGTCCTAGTTCGCGGTTAAGGTCTCAAGTCAGCGTTTTGACGCCCATGGGCCCAAGTTCTGCACTGCCCCAACATCGAGGCGCGAAGTCACGTTGAATACTCCGTACTATCATAGGCGAATTGCCGAACAGTCGCCTTGAAGCTGCCAGGCCTTGAAGAGTTGCACTGCTATCAAAAACACGCTTCAGTACTTGGTAAACAGGTTCGACGTCTCAGACCTCACCCTCGATTTCCAGACACAGCTGAGTGGGCCGCCCTCAGCTGTCGCCCGGCGCCCACCACTGGGCACATCATCAGGTTCTGATCAAAGTAGCCTTTTGAAGCTCCAGGTTTGAATCACTGCGGGATTGATCGTCACTACGGTGGCGCGTTCTGAATCACGAAATTCGGTCGACGACTTCAAGTACAATGTCAGTACTACTGGTACTTGCAAGTCACAGAGCTCCGTGCCAACTCCTTCTCGTGGACGACTAGTTGGGTTCTTCACAAACATGTTCGATAAAGGTCATCGCGGTCATTTCCTGACGAGTTCTTGCACAAAATGTCACCCCCTAACAAGTGTTTAACAGGCGGGCGATTATAGGGATACTAGACGAGGTGACATTCCGTGAACGTCTGGGTAATACTAGTAGGCGGATCATCCAGATGATCAGCGCGACCGTATTGGTCATTTGGAACAGAAACCCACATTCACCTACTGCTGACGAGCGCTCAAGAAGTGTTCCAGAGCCGACCTCGACTCTGGAAATCTTGAACATCGTTTTCAACTTTGGTGTTTGAAATCTGGAGCGCGGTTCAAGTGACACTAGGGTCTAGCATGGGTGTATCCGGATAAAACCCGGGTCATACCCGTGGGTTTGGCACTTTGGGACCTGCTACCCGAACCCGGGATGTTTCCACCAGTCCGAGTCTGTATAAAAAATACCAATAGATTCTCTGATCTCTACGTCTTGTCATACACTCCCACTTGATTGAATTCCCTCATGCATACCAGACAACCCAACTCATCGAGTCCCGCAATTGCTCAGTGGATTCAGCCCTTCGTCGCCATTGGACCTTCAAGCCTGGAGGTAAAGCGAATGCCAGTGGAACAGACAAACTTCCTTCCCTCGGCCTTGAACTGACCATCATTGATCTAACTACGTTCAGGCGTGTCGAAGGACCCGAATTCTCTATGTTCAACAAGGTCACCGACCAATTCGTCAATTCGTCGACGGTCTCACGAGTCACCACCAGTCTCCCGTTCACGAGTGCCTGAATCCACCAGCTGCAGGGTCATCGATGAGCTCAGCAAGCACGAATGGGTGCACATTTCCTGTCATATTCTGAACTAGAAGAGCAGCTATTCGAGTCCGCGTTCACGCTGCACGATGGACGATTCACCTCCAACTTCGCATCATCCCTGGACCCTGAGCGTGAGTGGGAAATCCCGAATTTGCGTACCTCTGTGCTATACGAGTCGACGACCACTGCCGGGGAGGAAGTGAGTCTGTGAGGCATTCCCCACGTCTGCGATGCAGTCGAGTGGATTCCGAGTTGGCACTCTGTCATCGGGGCGGTGGACCGTGCCGCCGGGACACCCAACTAGTACTGCATGCAAATTGCAGGTCGATTTGCAATCGCTCTTCTGCATTTGAAGTACTCATCATACATCATCTCTCAGGCTGCTTCTATCATTCACCTTCACTGCCGTTGCGTCGTTGCTTCGAGGTTCACAGCTCAGCGCTCAGGCCTCAAGGCCTCACGGATGGGCCTTCCGTTCTAGGCCGGAAAGGGTCACATGCTTCCACTAAACCGTCCTTTTTGTCCATATAGTCTACATACTCATATGCCAATGTCTGTGCTGTCCATGGAGTAGCAGTCGTCACCAGACTAGTAGCAGTTGGCCCTGTGCATTTCCATTACTCCTCTCCGGCTGAAGGTTCTACCGCATTCAGGGCAAGGCCAACGATGCTCGAGATGCCTCTCCTGGACATGGCGAATAATGCACATGTTGCTTAGCTCTTCACCGCAATCGTCCCATTGACATAGAAGCCTTGTGTTATCATGGACGTGATGAACACTACGCAAATACGCAGGGATTTCATCTCTTCTAACTGGAGCGCTGCACAGTAGCCCGTCGGTCATCCAACCGCAAACATATACCTTCTGATCTTCTCGATTGAAGGGTAAGATAGAAACCTCAAGCAAGGAAGAGGATGTTAAATCCTCAAACCACGATTAGCACCCAACTTTTCCCACGAGTTAGCATCAGAGCGTACTTGTAAATCGTTTTGATGTTCTGCCGGCCCTACAAACAAGTCATCACGTTGGACAGCCGTCACAGAGACACTCTGTGAGCGCCTCTTTAGGAGTACCGTCAGCTGTTCGATTACAAGCTGCTAGTAGCGAAGATGGAACGTACCAGTGATGTAGACAACCCCTGATGTTGCGTTGCCATGCCATGGCGGTTTTGGTTAGTTGGCTAGAGGGAAGAGATAGGATAAAATAGAAACCTCAAGTGTAACAGGAGAACATACGAGGGAGAGTGGGTGCTGCTCCGGGAATCAAATGAGAATTTACCAGTGGTCATTAAAATCACAGAAAAAACATACAAAAAAGCGTTGATCAAGCCCATCGTCATCATGTGCAGCGTTAGCTTGATAACCATCCTGTACGTGGAACCAAAATGGTTTGTACGTGAGTGTTTATGAGCAGCTGAAGCACCGAAAGAGATACAGGTATACTTTCGCTGTCCATCTCGAGGAGAGGATCTAGGTGTGTACAGCTCGAGGGCTGAGTGTGTCTTGTGTGTGTCGGAGGATGATTAATGAAGGCCTGGCCTACAAGTCGTCCGTGTCTGATTATATTACAAGCGAGTCATGTTGCTGTAGGAAGCACTGCCTTCTAATTTCTTATCTAGTGCTTCCGATGGAATTCTATCCTGTGGCAATCCTGTGGAATTAATCTGGCAGAACTCAGTGAGAGAAGCTCTGTACCATGGGACCACTCCGCCAGTTGCATGCCAACTGCCTGTGTATTTCAACAGGATATATTGATGTGTGGTCATCGCACAAACCAGGCGGCAGCACTAAAAGGCGCCATTCTGAAGGATTGGCATAGAAGATTTTCTAGTCTGGTGATTCCCAGACCACTATGAGGTTGTCGCGAGTCGAAGGTGAGGCAAAGCACTCTCGCACAGCTTGGCCGTTTGCGCTCTTTCAATTGTCCAAATACACCATGCTCATTTTACCGTGCATACATTACCAGATTGACTCTACCGTCTGGACAGAAAGTTGGAACCTAGCAGCGTCACGCGCAAGATTCGCAAGCTCTTGATTCCTTCTTGTCCGATCTCCAATGCCCACTGGCCAGTGGCAGATCTATTGTGAATGCAACAAGTATGGCTGCGATGTCCTCGTTGTTTTCACTGATAACCTGGCTCCCGCCCACGTCCAGTTGCGATTGAAGACATTTGTGTTTGGTCGTTCAATACAGTATTCAGCGACATGCAATATTGTACTTCGTGATGTCCCGTGCCAAGTTCTCTCTTTACCCTTGCACGCTACTGGTCCATATAGAATGGGCCAACAGATTCTTTCATATCTCTACATCTCATATACACCCCCACACTGACCACCCTCCTTGCCAGACAGCCCAACGAGTCGGCAGAAACACTATCGCCATTAGTCAAGCAAATGCTAGTGGCACAAATTATTTGACCTCCATCTTGTCTGTCCTGAACTGACGACAATTTGTCGATTCATCGACGGTCACACCACTGGTCTCCCATTCACGAGTGCCTGAATCCACCAGCTCCAGGGTCATAAATGAACTCAGCAAGCACTTTCCCTGTCATGGTATTCTGAACCACCAGCAGCCATTCGAGTCCGTGTTCACGCTGCATGACGGACCAACGCGTCATCTAGTGCGAGTGAAGAATCCCAAATCTGCATACTCTGTGTGCTATACGACCACCGACCATGCCGTTTTGCGACCACTTTTCTGTATTTGAAGTACACCATGCCACCTGTCCCTCATTATTGTAACATCAATTCCTTCATATTTTCTCTCAGGCTGCTCTTACTTCACTGCCACTACTCGTTGTCATCCAAACATTCAAGGTTCATAGATCGGGGATGCTTGGAAAGGGCTATACGCTTCCCCCAACCCGTACTTTCTGTCCATGTAGTCTACATACTCACATATCAGTAGCAGGTGGCCCTGTGCATTTCCATTGCTCTTCTACGGGTGAAGGTCATACCACATGCAGGGCAAGGCCAACGACACTCGAGGTGCCTCTCTTGGACATGGCAAACAAACCACCTCTTGTTTATCTCTTCGCCACAGTCATGCCAGTGACATCGAACTGTTGCTTTGCCATGAATAAGATGAACACTGCGCAAATGCGCAGGGATATCATCTCCGACAATCGGAGCACTGCATAGCAGCCCATCTGTCATCCAGCCACAAATGTATACCTTCTGCCCATGACTGATGGATATGGGAGTATCAAGAAAGGTTGAATCCTCAAATCATGATGAGCATCCAGCTTTTTCCATGAGTTAGCATCTGAGCGTACTATCTCGATGTTTTGGTATTCTGCCGGGCCTGCAAACAATTCATTAGGTTGGACAGTCGTCCGAGAGACACTCTGTGAGTGCCCCTGTCAGGAATTGATCAGTCAGCTATTCCATTACAAGCTAGTGGTAGTGAAAATGCCAACACACCAGTGATATAGACAACCCTGGCAGTTGTGTTGTTGTGTCAGGCTGAGATAAGTGGTTTTGGTTAGTGGGCTGGAGGGAACAGATGAGGGACAGAAAAAACATACAAGCGAAAGTGGGTACTGTGCCGGAAATCAAATAAAGAATTTGCTAGTGGTCATCAAAGTCTTAGGACAAGAAACATACATAAAAGCGTTGATTGTCGTTGTCACCCGCAGTGTGCACATGATAATCATCCTGTGTGTGGAACCAGGATTGTTTGTACAAGATTGTCTATGAGCAGTCAACGCACCGAAAGAGATACAGATCTACTTTCGCTGACCATCCCAAGGAGAGGATCTAAGTGTCCACGACTCGCAGTTGATTGAGAGCTTGCTGCAGGGATAGTGTTTCTCTTGGGTGTGAACAGGGGATGACTACCTGTTGGCGATGTTTTTCTCTCCAGATATATAACTCCTATGATAGATGTGTATGAAATCTGATATCGATCTCGCCGTGATATGCATACCTTCTCTCGAGGCTATACAATAATTCTGAGATAGTGCTGACTCGATGGCAGACCCATCCCCAAGTTCCTCTTGCATAAGCGAGTACTAAAACCCCATATTCAAGGATTAGTGGGTGACCAATGGGCCAAGAGACCATGAGCTCACATCTTCAAGGTCAAGAAGTGATATCCAATGGCTGTCATGGGTGACCGCAATATTTGCAGAAGGATCCTAAGATGGGCATGAACACGTATCCATTGTACCAGAGTGTCGACTGACTTTTTCCAGCAAATATCGATTGATAGCGTCAGAGGGATGAAACGGCTATCAACACCGTCAGAATAATAATTAACCTTTAAGAATAAGAATCAAGACTACGGGAGCTACACCTGGGATGCGCTGAATTTCAACATGCGTCCCATCGTATTCGCCATGGTCACTTTGCAATCGCTCTTCAGGTGTGTCGGCTGTCCTCTCGCTCCACATGTTGGTCGGAAAAACATCGTTTCCGCTGCTAGAAGAAAATAGACCCAGAAACCCTGCCAATCCACCAAGTATAGAAGAGTTGCTGGGAGCAACACTTGTCCACTTCACGTGATTCGATCGAGTAGATGGGACATCTGCCTCGACACTGATCCATCGGGTGCCTAAAAGCCCGCTGCGTATAGCAATTTTGAATCCACGGATGAAAACAGACTGGTTCGGAATGTCATAGTTGATGCGTGGTCCAGCGCGCCAGTCCAAGGCGCATGTGGTAGTCTCCCATCTGTACATTGATGCATGATTGTTCCCCTCTATTTGCTTGAAGTGGGCCGTGTGGTTGTTTCCCGAGGCGTTTTCGAACGCTGCGACAGACCAAGCCAGCGTTTTGTGAATTCCGGTAATCAAATAGAGGGAGTCAGGACTGATGATCCGTCGACGACGATTCACAGCATAATTATACCAATCAGCCCCGTGTTGACTGGCTTGTTCCAGGAAGAGGTCTTCGTTCAGGAGGTCACACCGCTCGGCACCTTTTGGAAGGACAAGAAGTGCACCCTCACTGGAGGATAGGTTGAAGATATAATGCGGAGTGTCCAAATCGTGTCTGTAAAATGTCATCACGACCCTCTGGGTCCAAAGAGAGGGACGTACCTCTTTGAGACATCGCTTGATGATCCAGATGTCCCGCGCATTACAGAAGATGACGAAATGACATGGCCAGGAGGCTCTGCATCGACGACAGTCCCGATCTCTAGTTCGCCTTGATGGATGCAGTTGAAACCCTGCGGAACACCATGGGGAAGATGAAAGGGATGTTCCGGAGGTAAACATAGATTGAAAAGTACATCAAAACCACCATTGTCGAGAACAACGCCGACATCACCGATAGCAAGACCTTCCCTGCGTTGCATTAAAAGCTCGTTGCTCGGTTCGGGTATCCATAGTGGGTAGCCGCGACGAGCAGATAACAGCATAAGCCTCGCGTATACGTCCTGAGGAGGCATGCCCTATGTGTTGTCCAGGACAATGAGCCATTCTTGTTTATAAGCGAATCAAGTTGCCAGAAAGCACTGCCTTCTGATTTCGAAGGCCTCATACCT
>JBBPNZ010000444.1:0-19760 GCA_038091195.1 Phylloporus rhodoxanthus | reverse complement strand
GGAGGCGAGGGGAATGACGTCTGCGTACGGTGCATAACAGAGGGTCGTGATTGAATTGAGATTTGGTCGCATTTTATAGTCATATTCATGCGTAAAACGACATATCTACCACGACATATCTATCACCACCGTCACATCGATGGGGAGACAACTAATCCAAACGCCAGGTTGTGGAAGCACTGCAATATGATCAGAAACGCTGCACCAGCACGGTCACGTCGTCTATCCACTTGTCGTCCATTTCTAAAGTTAGATTGCGCGAGGCAAGGTGGAGGTCTTTTCCACCGATGGCGTCACGGAGCAGGTCGAACGCGAGGTTCCTCGGCGCTCCCCTCTCCCTACGTTCCCCGAGGGCATGGCCGACGATATCTGTCCATCTCTGCGCCAAATCGCTCTCGGACAGCGTCGGATCAATGTGGTCGTAGAGGTCCAGTAGCCCGTCCGAGCACAAGATGAGGAACGCCTCGCCGCCGCCCAGCACGCAGTGGTGCGCGTCCGGCGCGCCCGAGACATATGGCGGGGTCACAATCCGCGCTGCATACTGCTCGACCATGACCGGAGCCATCCAGTCTGGCATGTGCGGGCCAAACGCGCGCCGTGTGTACACGGACGGCAGCTTGAGCCACGTATCGCCAATGGCTGTGCACACTCAGGGTCAGACGGTGTCCGAGGACGGAAAAAAACGAATGGGTGCTTACCACGCGTGGGTGCGAGGTAGCCGATGACCCTGTTGTCCGCGACACAGGCGTGCTCGCCGGGGTGCTCGCGCAGGATGCGCTGGCGCTCGAGCGGGTTGTTGCCATTGTGCAGCGCGTTGACGGTCGAGCCTGACCATTTCCCCGACGTCTTTTTGGCGAAGACTGTCCATGAACGGTGAGAAGCCGATGGCGAGAAAAAGGGCGATGGGGGCACACCTGCCTGAGAGTCTCCCAAGTTGACGATCCAGATATGTTTCTTGGACGGATCCAACAGTGAGAGAATGACCGTGGCACCCTGGGTACATCGCGAAGAGATAATCTCCCACTCGGCCTCGTGGCGCTGAATATGGTTCCTGAGTTGATCGGGGCTCAGGTGGCGGAGCCTGTCCATGGGCAGGAAATTGAGGAGATCTGAACGAATTACGTCATCCAGATGCCGGATGGCGCCGGTGAGGATTCCCGAGACCTGCTCAGGACTAGGAATGTTGCCCCGGGTACCGCTGAGAAGCGTTTGGAGCGACATTCTAATCATGTGAGGGAGCCGTTTCCAGACAAAGTTGACTGTGTCGTGTCCGCAGTGTCCTTGATCGCCTCAGGGTCAGCGTGATCACGGACAGAAAAATGGATCATTCGAATACCATCGTACACGGCGTTGAATTGCCAGGTACCTCCAGGCAAGGGCCATTGCTCAATGCTGTAACGGTCCTGGTTGAGCGTCACGTATTCGGTGCAAGGTTGAAATGTGACGCTATCGACCGAGGTGGATGACTGGGGGTCACACAGTCGCCATAATTCCCTATTGATGGCGCTTTCCGAAAGGATATGGTACGTCCAGCGCTGACTGCCGCCCTGACCTAGATCGGTCGTGCAGAAATCCTTTACTTCTTCCAATGCCTGAAGGTTTTCGGTGGACGTGGCTGCAGAGAGAGAGACGACGTTGTACAACATCTGAGAAGTGATGCTGGGCCGGGAGAGCACCACTCGAGAGAGGACGATGACAACATTGCGAATGGATGGACTTCTTTATGTCCTTGGTGGCGATAGGAGGCATCATAAGCTGCGACTTCGAGAATGGGTGTAATCTAGGACCTGTGGAGAAGCTGGGATTCAACCTAGCCGAGGGAGCACCGAAGCCGTTGGAGAACGGCGCAGCCAAGGGATACCACGGAACTGAATGAATTATTGGATGACTTGTGCGTGTCGAAGAGCCCGCCGGGGATGCGATCGATGACGATCGTAGTATAACTAAAGAGAGATCCATCCGTCACAGGTGCTTCTGAGATAGGGTTTGTGTGACTGGGGTATTCCAGCAATGATGCAGATGCATGGGCTTCGTTAAACTGCTGTGATCGTTTGCCTGGGATTTAAATCTGAACATGTGAGCGAACGTCCAGCGAAGACTCACCAAGGTAAATTGGTCATCACTGAGGTGCTTCCTTGTCATCGTCTCAAATGGCAGGCGGCCGTGATAGATTGCGATCATTATTAAAGGGTGTCTGCAGTGGACGGTTCACAACTGTGATTTCGCAAAAAATGCCACTTGTTACATAATTGCAAAGCAGACAGCAGAGGGCGTGTACAGAAAGATCGAAGGCTGGACCTACATAATTCAAAGAGCACATACATACATAGAGCGATCGCGAATTTCAAGCGCAATCTAAAACAAGGGATCACCCATACGATCACACTCGATAAAGGGGTTTCACCGTAGCTCGAAGCTGGCGAATGCCAAGTTGTAGGCACCAAATTCATAGTTGATTTTATCAGTTCTTCTGTAGCTCCGGATGCGATCGTCTGAACCCTCGTGTGAAGTATCCAAACCAGTGGAAGAGGCGGAGACAGGCCGGGAAGCCATGAGCGCAGACTTGAACTCTCGCTGCGCGGCTTCGATAAGGTTTTCTACGTCATCTTCCTCGGCATTATCATTGTCCTCGTTCGAAATGAACAAGGTCAGGCTGAGTCTGCCTGGCTGGAAGATGTCAACGACGCGCTTGATGAGCGTTCGCAGATCAGGGATATCATTTTCGGAAGAGACGGGAGAAGTGGCGAGGGGCACGTTGCACTCGAAACTGGCATAGGACCAGCCTTCCTCGGGGGTCACGTGGATGGTGTAATAACCTTCGCCAGCACACTCAGTGTCAGCCTCTCCCCATTTGAGGAGGGCGTTGGAGGAATAGCCGCAGGGAGTGAAAGTATACGCATCTAGCGTTGTCAGGTGGGGAGGGAAAATGTCTGTGATTCCGAGAGCGGCCGACAGGGTGAGTCCAGCGATGGAAGGGAGCGAGTCGGAAGAGACGGTGTTGACAAGGGAAGGGGGGACGGAGAAGAAAAAAGGTTCGCGTGCCTCGCGCGAGAGGTCACTCATGAGGATCTCGATTGTGTAGTCCTTTGTGAGGCTGATCTCGGAGAGATCCGAGGCTGGGGGGAGCGGAACATGTGGAGTTGGAACCTTTGAGGATGGAGGAGGGGTGGATCCATTGGTGATCGTAGGAGTTGTGATGTAAAGGAGCCAGTGGTCGCCATTAACTTTTCCAACAGTGTATGCAGCTCCATTAGGGAATATGGCGTCTAAAAAAGCTACTTCATGTTTCCACTCACGGTGGGGGTCGGGTTGACGTTCCGGAAACATGAAAGACTTGCGGGAGTAGAAGCATTGATATACGGAGGGGAGTGCAGCGTGTTGACGAGCAATATCAAGGATGCGTGGAAGACCGAGGAGGTTAAGGGTGGTTCCGCATGTCTTTAAAATTATCCGATGGGCGAAGACGAAGAGAGAGGACTCGCTGTGCACAGGAAGGGAATGAAATGAAGCCAAATGGAGGTAGATGAAGAAAGCGACGGACCTGAGGAGGTAGGCGTCTGTTTGGTCGCCCTCGATGACGCTGAGGACTTTGCACCTGACGATGTTGAGCATGTCCTCCCAGACTGCGCGTGGGATTTTTCTCAGGCCAACCCTGTTAGCTGGAGCGAGGGGGTCGTGGAGTGCAGCCGCTGAGGGTGCGAACCAGACCTCGAGGAGTTTTTCTGGGCCCTCGAAGGGAGTGGAGGTGTAGTCGGCGATTGCCATCGGGTGGAGGATGCTATCGAGGAGGAAAGTCATACCCGCCGCAGAGGGCTGTTCCCGTATGCATCAAACGGAATTTTTGTGATAAAAACGTTGAGCAGAAGATCTGCCGAACACGAAGACGAGGTCGAGGCGTGGATCGATAACTTCAGCCACGCCACGGACATTGCCGACAACACTTGAACATGCTCCGCAGACTCTGGCCACGCTGGAGAGCGGCCACCCTCCTCCCCACAAACAGAGTCCTCCTCACCCGCCAGCTCCACGCATCCCCGCCTCGTCTCACCACCACCGACAACCCCACCGTCTCACAGCGACTCAAGTTGCTCGTCAGATCATACGGCTGGTACGCCCTCGGCGTGTACCTCGCCTTCTCTGCCCTCGACTTCACCGTCGCATTCGTCGGCATCAACCTCCTCGGGGCAGCGCAGGTCTCGCAGGCCACCGCATTCCTCAGACAGACCGTCGCAGGACTCTTGCACAAGACACCAGAGCCGGGTAGCGGCGAAATGGAGAGCACACCAGCCGAAAACGGCAGCCATGACGGGCTCTATGCCATGCTTGCACTCGCGTACACGATACACAAGACGGTGTTTCTCCCCGTGCGCGTAGGCCTCACAGCTGCGCTGACACCACGCATCGTGGGCTGGCTGCGGGCAAGGGGGTGGGCTGGGGCGAAGCGGGCGGTGAGAGAGGAGAATAAACGCTAGCGCGATAGAGTACACTATTTAGTTCGCGACTCTGACTAAACATGGTTGGTCCAAACTTGAACCAGTATGACTACGTGCATCCGACATCCATGGTTCAATCCACCGACCATGAAGCGCAGACTGGCCGTCAGTGACGACGAGGACATCTCTCCGCTGCCCCCGTTCGCAACCACGCGCCGGAAACGCGTCAAATACAGCTCTCTTGAGCATACACTGGCGAACATGACGCTGGGCAGTGCTGCCGTCCCCGAGGACGTGGACATGTGGCCAAGGACATCCTCACCGCGTCCTTGCATACAACCCATCCAAGTCATCGTGCCGAGCTCGGTCGAAGAACCTGACACGCCCACCTCCGAGTCCGTCGACATGGACGTCGAACCTACAGGTAAGCCCCTCATTCAAATCTGCGCATCCTCTTTCTCATGGTGTAGTGGTCACGATCGAGGATCGGCAATGCCAGCTCGAGATCAAGGAGGTGCAAATATCGCGTGCAGCGCTCGAATGCATCAAGAAGCAAACCATGACCATTGTACCCTTACCTCCACAGACTTCTCAAGCGCTCGTACTCTATCGTGCACCACGGCCACCCAGTCCACAGCCGTCGGAGAAAGGTGATGAGCGGGAACGAGAGCCATCTAGAATGTCTATTCTGGTTGCTCAGGAGGAGGATGTCATGGAAGTCGAATAGACTTGACACGATTAATGTGCTATCAAAACTGGAGAAACGTCTAAATCCAAGAAGTAGAATGAAGTCTAGGACTGTAAGCGAGAAAAACAGGTGGTACATGGAACAGAAACACTTGCACAACCGTCTATAACGGACACACAAGAAAGTAAACAAGTATTTAGCTGGTCGTCTGGGAACTAAACGTCATCATGGTGCTGTCAGTGCCGGATGCTACCTGGTGTGATTCCTCGGCTTGGTATAGACCGTCTGTAAAGTTGAGGTGAGAATGGCGTAGTCGCGTGTGGGCGTGGGGATGGGGGACGTGATGCATCTGGGCTTGTGTATACGAAGGGCGCAAAACGACAGAGGCATTTCCGGGGGACTTGACCGGATGCTGGGGAATATTGGCTGGCGAGACGGGACTGGTCTGTGCGGGTGATGATTGTGTAGAGGAGATGGGTACGGCGGAGGGTTCGGGGAAACTGGCAGGGATGGCGGGGGAGAGGAGAGGAGAGGAGGGGTTGGTGCTAGCATAGGAAGTGCTCACCATGCTGGCGGGATTTGAATCCTGTGCAGGGAGGATGCGGCTCTGTGCGGCGTGTTCTTGATCGAGATGGGGATCCGAAGCGTCTATGAGAACGGCAGGGGTATTTTTCTCCTCAGTGGGCTGCTGAGTGAGTTTCTGGGCGGCGATTTCCTCTGCGGTGAGGAAGCGGCCGCCCGGGCCACGGGGACGCCGCATTGCATGTTTGTGGCGGGATTCATGGAGATACGGCTAGCAAGCGGGGATGAGCGGAAAAGGGACAGAGAAGGAAACGACGGACTTTGCGCTGCCTGGAGAGGCGGTGGACCTCTTCGAGGCGTGCCCTTGCGACGCGGCGCTTGAGGATGCGGAAGTACTGTTTAGCGTTTACGTAGAGGGGCTCTTCGTCCACGTTTGCGTCGTCGAGAACGGTGTCTGAGGTAGATGGGGGGTGGCGAAAAACATCGTGTGCGGGGGATGCGGGGTGTTGTGGGGAAGGGGGAGGAGGGGGAGGGGAGGAATTTCTGTAGATGCCGGCGTTGTAAATCTGGGTCTGGGTGGACTGCTGAGGCTGGTTTGGATGTTGAAAGTTGTTTTGGAAGTGGAGATGATGATAAGCGGGAGAGAGCAGCTGATCGACAGGATCGCCCATTGATTGGCTCGCAGCGTTCACTTCAAACGTCCTTGTACTGTCACGCTAACCCACAGGTCACACAGGTCACATCATGTTCACCTGCCTCTGCTGCAACATCGCATTTCCATCCCACACAGAACAGCGTGCGTGCATTTCAGATTTACATCGCACTCGCTCACTTTGCACAGGCGATCACTACCGCGCAGATCTGCACAGATACAACCTCAAACGCAGAGTTGCCGGCCTTGCTCCAGTCTCTCCAGCCATCTTTGCACAGAAACTCGTCGATCGCACACAGGACCCTCCTCCACAGTCTACCTTTCACTGCGACACCTGCTGGTACGCACCTCTCCTCCTCCTCCTCTCATCTTACTCACCCCCCACGCAGCAAGTCGTACTCCACCCAGAATGCCTACACCTCCCACATCAACTCCAAAAAGCACAAGGACAATGCCATCAAGGGCCCCTCTCGGCCCACACAGCAGCCAGAGCACCACCCATTAGACCCCTCCTCCACCTCCTGTCTCTTCTGCGCCGCGTCGTCTCCATCCATCGAGGACAACCTCTCCCACATGTCCGCCGCCCACTCCTTCTTCATCCCCGACGCCGACTACCTCGTCGACCTCCCCGGCCTCGTGAATCACCTCGCAGAAAAGATCGCCGTGCACAACGTCTGCATATACTGCAACGGCCGGGGCAGGGAACTCCACTCGCTCGACGCAGTCCGCAAACACATGCTCGACAAGAGCCACTGCAAGATCGCCTACGACACAGAGGTAGACAGGCTCGACGTCTCCGACTTTTACGACTTTACCTCGTCGTATCCGGATGCGGGCGAGGCGGAGAATGAGGATGTGTGGGAAGACGTCGACGCAGAGGGCGAGTCGGACCTCCCACAAGGCCAGCTCGCGTATGGCGACACGGAATACGAACTCGTCCTTCCGTCTGGCGCACGTATCGGCCATAGAAGTATGATGCGCTACTATGCGCAGTCGTTCCACGGGATACCCGCCAAGTCAGAGGATCCGAACAGCGGCGCTGGTCTGGTGCGGCGTCTCCTGGCAGATAAGCATTCAGCCCTCGTCCCACGCAAGGGCGGCTTTGGCGCATTCGGCCAAGGCACCCAAGTCGTCAGGGCGAGGAACAGAGGCGAGGCTCGCGAGGCGGGTCGGCACATTAGAGAGTTTAGGGACCAACGTCGTAAAGAGGACTTTAAGACACGAGTCGGTTTTATCCACAACCATCAAAAGCACTTCCGCGACCCTCTCTTGCAGGTTGGTTATCACTCATCCCTTCTTTTACCATTACTCATCCAGATTCAGTAAAATAGACGTCGAATGACATTAACATTGCGTTGAATCCACAACGAGACTACTTTTCTCTTTCTACTTATCTATATCATGACATCTGCAAATAATCATCCTAGAACAATGAAATATGACAAACTCGGTAGGTATATTGTGAACGAACGACCTCCAGGTCGATCTTGTCAAATAGGGGGTATAAATGTCATGCAGCAAAAACACCGATAACAAGACGAGAGAAAAAAAGGATTAATACAAATACGACGCGGGCACGACACCTTCTCGCCCAGTCTGGGGGTTCCTTGCATACCACCAGCTAAAACAGTCATCAACATATTGAAGAATGCCTCGAAAACAACTTACGCATTATCCCTGTCATCGAGGACCTCAATCTCCGTCCCAGCCGTCAGGGGCAGTTCACCTTCCCCAGTCGCATCAAACGAGTAGCGCGCGTGCGCAGGCCGGCTACTCTCCTCTTCTGCAACCATCGTTCCAATCACGGCGTCTGACGGCGTAGTAGCCCGCAGGTAGTTGCTCGCATCGGGTCCAAACGGATCCTCCGCGCCCTCCCGAGCCGCTTCCTCCTTCTCTGCGCTCACAGTGTTGAATGGGCTTTGCCCACCCAGAATTGTCGTCCTGGTAGCTGCGTTGATGTGCTCCAGCAGTGACGATGGACGGTGCTGAGTCGAATCGTCGTCATCCTCTTCATTGTCATACCGCGAGAGCTTGTCCTCCCTTCTCGACAGGAGCGTCCACAGTATGCCGATCAGAGCGAGGAGAAATACAACACCCCCCGCAATCGCAATTGAAATCAGTATGACGATCCCAGTCGCGAGGAAGGCTGATGGCTTCCATGTCAGAATTCCACTCCATAAACTGAAAAAAAAACTCACATTGTTGGTTGAAACTAAAGTTTGCAATCGAGTAGAACAAGGATGAGACGTATCCCAGCGTGCCTTGGGCTGACAAGGACGTAAGATATGGAATGAAAGTTTGCCCGTCAAACAACACGACAGACGCTGAACCAAACGAAGAGTCAGATAACGCTCCCGAGATCATCAACATCCTGTCAGATTCGACAATACTATTCGAGCTGTGGGTGTTCTGCAGAGGGACCATGAGCAACTGCGAGATGTTCGAGTTTGATTGGAGGGCCGAGCCTAATTCAGGGGTCAACCTTGTAGCAAATCAATCTACAGTCACTAACGCACCAATGTTGGACCACGAAATACCATCCCAGAACATCACAAAGGATGACGATCCATCACTGGTACTAGGCACCCATTTCGTCAATAACTGGAACACAACAGCATATTTCACTTACCGTCCAGCAGCAAAAATACTCGAAGAATTGCCATTGTTGACTTCTACAGCAGTGACAGGACCAGGAACCGTGGTTGGATCGCCAACTGCAGTCCAGGTATTATTGATGAAACTATACTGCGCAACATTTGCATAGGTGCCGTCAGCCAGCGTGATGATGCCTGCCACTATGAGAATATCTTGGTTGCTCTGGAAAAGCAGCGTCAGTCAGCATGGGCTTGATTTGAAAATCAATCAACACGTACGCCAGCGTACGAGACCGAGGTAATGTTACCCTTTAGGCCGGAACCCAGTGCATTCCATTTGTTGAGCATAGTATCGAAAAGGCAAATGCCTTGACATGCAACTGTGCCTGCCTGGGCAAACGAACCGGCAACTATAATCGAATTGGGCTTGTAGGGTGTCGTGGTAATGGAGCGTACAGCGACCGAAGAACTTGGATTCGCTTGAATGGGCTGGGCAATCGTACTCAGCCACTGTTGACCAACGAGGTCATAGATAGCAAATCCATTGGCATTGGCACTCGTCAGGTTGAATTCTCCACCAACATACAGATGCGAATTCGCATCCACGTGCAGAGCACGGACAACTCCGTATACTTGGTCGCCAGCGAGAGCGGAGACAGTGGAAGTGGTTGGATCATAAATAGCGACGGCTTGAGAACTCCCAAAAGACGACACGAAGGAGAAATTGCCTCCAATGATGGCTACTTCATGGGAAGACGTGCTGTTGGACCAAAACACCCCAGCCAAGACAGCGGGAGCGGGGGTTGATGGCGACGGTGGTAGTGTCGAAGGGCTCATTGAGGATTGTCTTTTAAACAGAGGGATCTTCACACGAGAAAACCAAGCAGCAGTACCGCGTTTCGAATGAGCATGGCGTTTCTGTGCCATGGAGGTTGATGTAGAAACGTTTACAGAACTGTCAAGCTGGACTCCGACAGGAGCAACTGTCGGGTCATCGCTACCACTATTCGAGAGCATGACCATGCCATTTGCTCCGTACTTTGCCAAGCTCTGGACATTCCCAGCGAGAAGCTGGGTGACTTCTTGACCGTTCGACGATGTGCCATTGCTGACGAAGGTGAAGTTTCCCCGGACGAAGCCACCACTGTTCACCCATGACGAATTCGGGATATCCCAAGTGGCAAAACCGCCTACACTCGAACTTGAACCACCTGGGGTCATGGTCGTCGTAAAGTTCCCAGCAAGCTGGATTGTAGTACCAACGAGGGCGATGCTTGATACGGGCCCATTTACGCCGGCTCCTAGAGTACTCCAAGAATTCGATCCAATGTCGTACATGGCTACGCCCGACAACCTTCCCTGAGTTGAAGGAGTTTGAGTATCCGAAAACAGTCCCCCAATATACAGCTTATTGCCATCCAAAGCAAACGACGTAACCACACCATTGAGACCCCCATTGGGAAGTGAAAAGAGGTTACCCTGCTTGTAGGCGACGATGTTGGAAGTACCACTAAGGGAGCCAGTGGCGAAGGTGAAGCTGCCACCAAGGAAGACAACCCCGGAAGAATGCTGGACTGCAGTCGAGATGTAAGCAGAATTGGTGCTGGTGGAACCCAGGGCATTGTAAAGATCAACACCGACGATGTCAGCGGCTGTCTCGCTGATGTTGGATATGACGCCAGTAGCATTGACCGTACTTTTCGAGTTCAATGGCCACTCAAAAAATCCGAAGCCGCGTTGAGTTCCTAGGTTTGTAGAGCCATTTCCAGCTCCGCCAGATGTCACGTTCGCCGAGGTCAAGACTAGTTCAACATTCCCAGCAACTATCTCATATTCTCCATCTTGTCCATCTCCTGCTGGCTGATCAGCCAATGTCATAGTCACTGTGGCCACAAAGGAAGATGACGACGGGACAATTGGACCAGTGTAAACCGGTACAACAACGTCATTTTCGACTTGTTGCGACACCGTAGACACAAGCGGTTGGGATCCATCTCCAGGGAACACCGTTATTTGTACCGACGTCCGAAGGGGACAGTCCTGGAAGGCAAGACAACCTGGTATGACTATATTTACGACGTATTGTCCGGAAGCTGAGACGTATGGCATCCAGGTGAAGCTAGGAGCCTGAGCGGCGGGTGCGCCTACGGGAACCGTGGCGACGAGGACGGTCTGGAGAGTCGCAGGAATGTCTGTGTTTGCATCCTTCGGCGACCAAGTGCCGGTCATCATAACGTTGGACGGGTTTGGTGCAAAGCAGGACTGAGTATTCTGGCTACTAACGGCCGAAACGAACGCTCCAGAAGAGAGAAGCTGCAACAGGTGTAGACCAGCACCATTCCCTTTCCATTCCGAAAGTGTGATTTGCACACCAGTCAAGGAGACTGGGGCCGTAAAAAGGAAGTCTTGGTACAAAATTGAAGCATCCGTTGACAAAGGACAGTTGCCCGTGCATGTCATGCTCTGTCCCGTAGACGGATCCACGTATGTAAGTGTTAGGACGGCGTTGTCGGGAATTGACGTGGCGCTAAGAAAAGCAGCGTCAGAATCAAAATTGAGGTTTGAGCGCAAGGCAAAATCAAATCGTACCTAAAAGCCGTCGTACCATAGCCACTCTGAAACGTGTTTCCAACTCGAACACCATACGCACTCATTGCGGTGAACGTGCGGATTGTAATGAGAGCTGTGCTTTCGTCTGCAGCGAGCCACGTATTTCCGGGACCATCGGCGCCTGCGGGACAAAGGATTGCCTCGATGTCGTCGAACTCAGAGTCTGTAGAGGAGGGGGCTGCCACGATCTCGGCGTCTTGCAGGGGTATTGGGACGAGGGAAGACGAAAATGGCGACGCGCCTTGCGAGAATGGAACATTTGGGTTGTTATTGGCAGTCACACCACCACTAAACGACGTGGTGAATGAACCAGTGAAGAAAAGACTGGTGTCAGAGGCATTGGAAGTGATGGACATGACATGGCCATTGAGACCATCGAATGAGGGGGCAGACCATGAACTTGACTTTGAGTTCCAAATTGCGACAGAAGGACCGGGTGACGAGAACAGACCACTCGCCCACACGTTATCTGTGGACGCGTCGCAATATACAGCACTGACAGGTCCGTTTGGGCCGCCAGAACCGAGGGTAGAAAAGGCACCTGTAGAAAGCGAATAGGAAGCGACATAGCTCGCGGAGATGTTGTAGATGGAAGAAAAAGAACCAGCGATATAGTAGACATCGTTCATTGCACATGCCGAAGAAATTGAGCCGCCAGAGTTTGTACTTGCTATGGAGGAGAGGGCGCCCTGTGTTGTGCGGGACAGTAGGGAAGACACGGAGGAATCAAATGAGGTGGGGATGTCGTCAAAAAGGTGCAAGCCGGCAAATGCACCAGTGAGGCCAACTTGGCCCATACGGTCAAAGTCGACGAGGGGAAGCGATGCGGACGCAATACGTGCGAGAGAGAGGGTAAGCCATAATTTTAGTGGGGGAAACATGGCGGGAGACAAGGAAAGTCGGGGCCAAGACGGAATGCCTCGGGCAGGGTTTCACACCCGATGGTCGGGAAGAAAGACGTAGTGAATAAGAGAATGCGTTTCGGAGCAGGCGAGCATTAAACCAACTGGCCCACGTTCCCACGGGCCTCGTGCAGTCCGTTGTTATTCCAACATTATAAGTACTGGTCTATGTACTGCTAATCCGACCGTGCAGTAACACCACTCATATCAGGCGTGGATCCGACAGACTGCAGATGAGGGGAAGCCTGTTCCAGGGACCTGTAAAAGTCCGAATGTCATCGTGCCGCGTAACCTGAGAATAATTCTTACTGAGGATATCTGTATCGAATTATTCCTGGTTTCGTTGCGCTGGCTTGCACAGTCGCATTGTCGGTGATTTGTTGTGACTGCAGCAGGTGCTTCTCGTTCAATTTTGCCCAGGTGGCCGACGGTGTTGAGTAGTGGGTGATCCACCGTGTCAAGTATGCGTCGTCATCTCGCGGCGGGGCCCACTTGTAAAATGAAACGACCAGAAGTGAGGCCAACAGCGTGTTCCGCCAAAACGGCGTGGAGAATCCAGCTGCAAGGCAAGATTTAGTCCGTTGCCGAGAAAAAAGCCAACGAGGCAGTTAACCTTCTGGACTGTACTGAGCACTGTCCAGATGCTCCTCGTGTGCATGATGACCACCAGACGCAAACCTGAGCTGGCCTGAGACTGGCCCAGGAAAGAGTTTTGGACGCGATAAAGCACCTGCTCTAAGGAGATGCATTGGGAAAGGACAAAGCCGGTTCTCACAGTGACACTGGACGTCACCAACTCTTTCCTTGCATCTCATCACAATGCCCACTTCACCGCGACGTTCTAGACGCCGTTTCTCCTCGTCTTCTATCGGGACCACCACCTGGAATCCGCAGCTTTCAATGGCTTTCCCGGCCACGCGTAAACACGAAGAAACTCCCTTGCAGGATCCCCCCCTCACATACACGTCGCTTCCACCAACTCCAATCCTTCCTTCCTCTCCTGTTAGCTTGCTGCCGCCACTCGAAAGAGAAACTCCTTCAGGTCCACAGTCGCACCAACCATTGTTTTCATTATGGGATTATCTTCGCGAAGAGCTACTCGCAACCGACTTTGACTCGCACCAGGAACACAAATGGGAGCGGGTCAGCAATTTCTTGAGTATTCCTCTGGCCACGGAGAAAGTGTGTACAACCTATTTGAACACGCGTCTCTTCGCTCATTGCAAATTCTAGATCATTGGCTTTGGCTTCCTACTCTGCTTGGACTCTTTCCTCTATACATTCACAATCCAACCCATTCGCTTCGTCATAGCAGTTTTGCGTTTCGTGTATAACTTCTTCACTTGGTCCAATTCGCCCCTCCCTCCTTCCCAGAAGGCTGATATCCTACGCACCATTTTGGTTGGCGTCTCGATCGCCCTCCTCATACCCCTTGCGGACGCTAGCAGAATTTACCACTCTATCCGGGGTCAGGATACTATCAAGCTCTATGTCATATTTAATTCCCTAGAAGTAAGCACCATCACTATACTTGCCGAATCACTCTTCGATACGTGTGAGTCATGTAGATTGCCGATAGGCTGTGTGCCTCCATTGGACAAGATATTCTCGACTGTCTTTTCTCGCGGTCTACGCTGGAGGTGCGTAAGGCATCATTTTCGTCTCGGATGTTGCGCCCCTTCATATTCTTTGTGCTGGCGACTCTCTATGTCGGTAAGTTCACAGTTTTCTTTATCATCATGCGACGACCAAATATTGTCAATAGCAGGTCACACTCTGGTCATGCTCTACCAGTTGCTTTCTTTGAATGTCGCAGTAAACTCTTACGATCATGCCCTTATCACCTTGCTCGTTTCAAACCAATTCGTTGAAATAAAGGGCTGTGTATTCAAAAAGTTCGAAAAAGACAACCTCTTCCAGATAACCTGTGCAGATATCGTCGAGCGTTTCACATTGTCTCTCATGCTCGTTGTTGTTGCATTCCGCAACTTGATAGAACTCAGTGGCTCCGAGTTCGACTTTGCCGGCGGGTTCGTGATGCCGAAAAGTTTTGGATGGTTCAGAGGTGATAACGTTTTATGGACCATTTCATACGTAGGTGTTCATTTTGCTAATGGCAAGTCTCACCTCATCATAACACAGCCTGTCGTGACTGTCCTGGTGTCCGAGATGATGGTAGATTGGCTAAAGCATGCCTTCATTACGAAGTTCAATCATATCCGCCCGTCTGTCTATGAGAGGTATATCGATGTGTTATGCAGTGACCTAGCAAGTGGAAGCGTCGTTGGGCGGCACGGTATTCGCAAGGTTCGCATTCCTGGCTCTCATTTCTGATGACGCTCATGCATGCCACGCAGCATACGTACGTTGACCAATCACCTCTGGTTGCACGGCGCCTTGGTTTCGCATCAGTTCCACTTGCTGTATTGGCCATCCTTATTGGCCTTCAATTCTTTAACCCCTTGTCCTCCCGTCACCTACGTGATCAGGATCTGCACCCCTTGGCTAAATGGATAGCCACCGCTACGTCGTTTTGGCTGTGGTATGTCAACTCTTGTGTGGTCAGCATCATATTCATGTGTATTTGTCAGCTTCTTAGCCTTCAAGGTTCTTTTGGGTGTAAACTTGATTTCATATGCTGGCATCCGAAGAGCAGGAGCCGAGGCTCGAGCAGTGGCTGATCGTGTAAATGATTTCGGTCGTGATCCCATTGGAGAAGGCATGGAAGAACGAGAATATAACAAGCAACTTGAGAAGATGATTGATAACTGGCATGATGATGCTGTTTGTATCAATGAAATGGGAGAGGGAAAAGAAAACAAGAGAGTTGAAATGATGGGAAGAGGGAAAAGGCATATTCCATTGGAAGATCTCACCAGATTTACAATGGTAAAGCGTATTTGGTAACTGTAGTCATATCACATTGCTAGAGGGCTCAAACTCAGGAAGTGCTGACTATTGTCATATATAAGAAATCTTGCTTGTGTCATATGCATGATTTTTAGTTAAGTCCAACTCTGCTACCTCTGCTACTCTGGACCTCCTTCCTACAGAACTCTGGTGCGTTCTCTACCAAGATGCCACCAGGAGTCTCTGGACTCTTACCTCCGATCTCCTTATATCTTTCTTCATTCCATTCCTTGTACCTTGACACTTTCATATTAGACCCACCTCTTAGATTCGACCACAGCTGTGTTCAACTGTGGACACAGCTCTGGCTTACTTTCCCCCCCGTCTCTGCCTCCGTCCTTATATGAGTATATCCTAACTCTGCCTCTGTATATAAACCCTCTGTATTAGATACTCTTACCCCAGTTTGAATATTGACTTAGATACCACTCCTCTACTCTTGTCCATCTCTGATCTCCGACCTTCTGTCCAAATTCAGGGACACAACGTTGATAAGAGTGCACCACATATGGTGAAGCCACAGTCCCTTCCCACCAAAACTCCGAAGTTCTAGAGTTCTCTCAGGAGTTGACCTGGTTTTGACAGTATATTCAAACTCACATCTTGTCAACAGTCTTTACCTCCCCATGACTACCCCTACCTGTTCTGACACTCGTGCACTGGGTGCACAACCTCCTTTGTCCTCTCGTTATGCCTCTCTCTCCACCTTTCGAAGCAATCAGGGTGACCCAGGTCCTTTTGAGTGCTTCCGAAGTTTCTCCGCTCGTGCTGCCTTAGCCTCTGCGTCACACCTACGTCTGTGTTCTCCGACTTCAGTCGCATGCACACACAAGACCTTCCCTACCCCACCCCTTCACAATCCTCCGGAAGGCCCTGATGATGACCCTGACTTCCTAGAGAATGACCCTCTTCCTAGGAATGAGCTGCAAGATGCTCTCGCTCGCCTTGCACAGGCAATCCAAAACCTTGCTCATTCCTCTCATCGTCCTATCTCCACATCTGCTCAGTGCACTAAAGTCCATGAACTGGACTAGTTTGACGGGACCAATCCCTTCAAACTCCACATCTTCCTGGTTTAGTGTGAACTCAACTTCCAGGATCGTCCTAAGGCCTTTGCCTCAGAACACACTAAAGTCACATTTGTGCAATCCTACCTCAAGGGCATCATGCTGGAATGGTTTGAACCTGACCTCCTTGACTCCGACTCCGACCTCTTTTGTCTGCTCTGGATGGACAGCTACAAGGAATTCGTCCTTGAGCTCCAGACCACTTTCGGTCCTCATGACCCCGTTGGAGAAGCTGAGCATCAATTTGACAATCTGACGATGAAGGACAACCAGCGTATCAACAAGTACATGGTTGAATTCAACCAGGTTGCTTCCCAAGTCCAAGGTTATGGAGATGGTGCCCTCCGGCACTATTTCTACAACGGTTTGCCTGATCGCCTCAAAGATGAAATTTCACGTGTAGGCAGACCTCTGACCCTCTCCGAGCTCCGTTCCCTCACTTACACTATTGACACACACTATTGAGAGCACAAGTCTGAACTCAGTCATCAAGTCACCCCTCCTTCCACCACGTCATCATCCATATCCATTCTCTCTGCATCATCCACTCCCTCCATTTATAACTCCGACAGTCACGTGTCCTCTGAGGACACACACAACTCCGAGGAACAGGCAACCAACTCCTCTGCAACTCCGCAGCCAAACCTCCAATCGCAGCTAGATAGCAATGGCAAGTTCACTGCCGTTGAACGCCAACGCTGCTTCAATCATACGCTCTGCATGTTCTGTGGTCAAGATGGCCACATGGCTAAGGAGTGTCCCAAGCCTACCTCTCGCACATCTATGGGTTGCGCTACTACTGTCGAAACTCTGGAGGTCTCCACCTCGGAGGCATCTGATTAGTCTGTGATCTCTGCTCCGCATGACAGGCTGTTGCCTGGTCATGCACCCTAGGAGATTCAACTCCATGCCTCTGTTCACTCCGCCTCTGTTTTTTACCCTCCTGACATTTTTCTTTTGTATTTGTTTTTAGTTTCCTCTGTGTTCATAGACTCTGTCTCGTTTACTTTACAGATATAGTTGTCGTAAATAAAGCACGAACTTCCCTCCTCGTACCTCCACTCCCACTCCAATGGATCTCTGATGGCACACCCCATGCTACTCTTTCCCTCCACTCTTCGACCGGTAATCACTCTGTTGACGTTATATGTCAAATCCGTTGGATGGCTTTTGCTCCCTTGATCTTGGAAATCACTGACCCACCCACTAGACAATGCGTTGATTGTATGGGTATTGGGCAGTACCTTGTTCCATTCACCTCCATATGCCATGCTGACACCCCTGCGCATCCTCCACAGCCTCTGACTTCTCCGTCTCTGGCCAGACTTCTGCTCGATTCACCGTGTCCTCTCTGTCTTCCCTCACCTCTGACTCACTGACTATTCTGCTTGAACTTCCATCTCCGCCTCCGCCTCTGTTTGTTCATTGCTCTTGCGCTGCATCTCCAACCCGCTCCTCTTGCCCTCACTAGATGCTAGGATGTCTAGCCTAAGAGGGGGATAGGGACTATGCTCACGTCACTCCACGCACCTTTTCCGTCCCCTTTTTCCTTTTTTTTCTGCTGTCTTTACTCCGTAAGCAGCTCTCTGCATCCCTCTGTGCAACTCTGCGCACACCCTCCGTGTTGTCGATCAACTCCACAACTTCACTCTGCTCATTCCATTGGTCGCACGAACAAAACATGTACAATAACAAACTATGTATCTATGATGGAAGAGTGAGAGACGACGAACTATCTATTCTTCCATTACCTCCATGTCCTTCTCCGCTCCCTCTGCTCCCTCCTCTTCTGACCTCTCTATGTCCTCTTCTCTGTCTCCCTCTGCTTCTTTCTATTTTTCTTTTCCCTTCTCTTTCTCCTTCTCTTTCGCTTCTTTTTCCTCCGTACTCAGGCCCCCCAAGTCCCTCCTTACCTCCTCTACCTCCAACTCATCCGCTTCTGACTCCTCCAAGTCTAGGTCTTCCCCATAGTACTGTGTCACCTGGAGCTCCCACATCCACTCCAGCATGGTGGTCTGGCTATGCAGAATCCTGTTCTGCATAACCAACGCCTCCTGGATCCCCACCAGGACCTTGGCGACTTCAGTGAGTCCCCAGCACTCTGCAGACCCATTCTCCTCTGTCTTCTTGAAGCTGCTAGGCCCAGCCTCACCCTCCTCCACTCGCGCCCTCTTCCTCTTCCGCCCTGGCTTCTCCTCCCTGGGCCTCACGCACTTCGCTTTCGCCTCTTGGCACTCCACGCACAACATAGCCTTCCCTAGGGCCAGCATGCAATCGAGCTCCCACTCGATGCACCGGTGGCAGTCCAGTGGTTCTGCAGACACCCTCTTTTTGCCTTTTGAAGGCCCAGGTGCCAGCTGCTACATCTGCACCTCCTCCACCTAACTCCATCAGCTCTGTTGCAGCACATGCATTCCTTGACTCACCCTTTTCTTGGCCGCTTCCTCGGCCTTTCACCTCTCCGACTCTGCCCTCCGCTTCTCCTTCGCCTTGCGTTGTTCCGCTTCCTTGCGTGCCTTCTTCTCTGCCTCCTTGTGCGCCTTTCACTCTGTCTCCTCCTTCCACACCTTCGCTCGCCTCCACTGCTCGTTGAACTTGGCGATGCTCAAGTCCTTGTCGTTGTTCTCAACCTTGACAAGTTGTTCGTCGGACCAGGTCTTGACATTGGTGTTGTTGGACATGGTGATGGTCGTGGTAGGAGATTAAGGAGCGGAAGTTGTCCTCGACGGACTTTATACACAGGCAAACAATAAGCGATCTTTCAGACTCTGACTTCACACTCCACATTGTTGTCGCTAAAGGCCTTCAGGGGTTCAGGCCTAAGAGGGGGATACTGTCATATGCATGATTTTTAGTTAAGTCCAACTCTGCTACCTCCACTACTCTAGACCTCCTTCCTTCAGAACTCTGGTGCGTTCTCTACCAAGATGCCACCAGGAGTCTCCGGACTCTTACCTCTGATCTCCTTATATCTTTCTTTATTCCATTCCTTGTACCTTGACACTTTTGTATTAGACCCGCCTCTTAGATTTGACCACAGCTGTATTCAACTGCGGACACAGCTCCGGCTTACTTTCCCTCCTGTCTCTGCCTCCATCCTTATATGAGTATATCCTAACTCCGCCTTCATATATAAACCCTCTGTATTAGATACTCGTACTCCAGTTCAAATATCGACTTACTGTAGATACCACTCCTCTACTCTCGTCCATCTCCGATCTCTGACCTTCTGTCCAAATTCGGGGATACAACGTTGACAAGGGTGCACCACATATGGTGAAGCCACAGTCCCTTCTGACCAAAACTCCGGAGTTCTGGAGTTCCCTCAGGAGTTGACCTGGTTTTGACAGCTTGATCCCTTACAGGTATACCTTAAGTAATA
>JBBPNZ010000443.1:0-19807 GCA_038091195.1 Phylloporus rhodoxanthus | reverse complement strand
TAGTCCTCGTCTCGCTCAAGGTAACCCCTTGACCGACCCTCGTCTTAGTCTCGTTCCAGGAAACCCCTGAACGATCCTCGTCCTCGTCTTTGCTCAAGGAACCCCCTTGACTGAACCCTTGTCCTCCTTCGTCCCTTGCCGTCTCTTGAGTTGGTCTCTTCGTGAGTATCACTCAAGTAGCAAGTTAGGAGCCTAGCCCACTTGATACGCTACGCATAACAGGCACCCAGAATTGATCAGACTAGACTGGAACCAATAAAAACTGTCCTAATTAGTCCTAATCAGTTTTTTAAAGATCAGGGCCATCCCATTGTGATTCACACTATAGATATAGAATATATCACTGACTATAGGCTTTCTAACCATCCCTTTATCAAAGGAACTGAGCCAGAACTGACTGAGATACAAGCAATCTAAGATTACATGTCATTTAGATCTATATAGATTTGATCATTTTTCACTGAATCTATATTAAACTTTCAACTTTCATGTTAGTAGGATAGAATATACTACATGATCAGGGCTATCTAGCCATCCAAAAATTGAGCAATCTGGTTGAGATATGCCTGAGATACAAGCATTTCAAGATATGATATGATTGAGATCTATATTAAGTTAAATAAATCAGACAAATCAGGGAAAATTAGAGTAAGTAGGGTAAGTACTATTAGATAGGGGGTAGCTGAAAAGACCAGTTATAGTTGGTTGTAACTAGTCTTTTTGATTCTCAGAACATCAAAAAACCAAGATCAAACAAAACAATTCATAGTTTATGAATGGAATGATTACAGGACCTTAAATACTTACTCTCCAAAAGGAAATCCCTTTATTGAGACTGTGTGTAAGGTTTGATGTCAAGCACACTACTAGTGACACTAGACAAAGTGACCCCTAGGTTTTGTAGGAATCAGGACAAGCTGACATCATCGCAAATGCTGACTAAATGCTGCCTAAATTTGGACCCGCCTTAGCGACGGCTTGCTAAGCCACAGCACCGCGAGAAGCCGAGTTAGCTTGTTAGCCAACGTTGCGGTCCCGTCATCGTCCCTCGCCGCTTCGTCGCTTTGTGCGGCCGCCTATGTGCACTCTCATCCTCTACCATGCACGCGCACACCACCGCTGCTCAATCCAACCCCTTCGTCCCCATTCCCGCTTAGGGCATGACCTGACCTCAGGGCGATGACACGCGCCGCACGCCCGCACCGCTCGTACGTGTGCCACCGCGACGACGCTATAGGCCGCCATCACCCATTCCAGTGCACAACACAAGAGGGAGACGGGGGGCCACCCGTCCCACGACCAAACGCAGCAATGGCCTGGGCACGACGACGACGAGGATGGTTGGACCGCCACCCACACCACCACCGCTGCCCATTCCAGTGCACAACGCAAGTGGGTGCCAGGTCATGACGACAACGCATCCACGCTATCACTCGGCCCATCGCGGCCTCCGACCACCACTCATCGCACCCACTGCATGCGGACCCCCGGTGTTGTCAACGGCACTCCATTGGCAAGTTGGCGACGAGCCTATCGACCGTTTGAACCGGGTTAGCCGAGGGACAGTTCTGCGACGGTCGTCGCTTAGGATAGTCAAAAAAGGAATTAGCCAATAGGAAGGCTTGCTCACTTACGAACAGCTATAGAAACCCGCTGTCTATTTCAACTGTTTTACAGATTCGGACAATGCGTGCACAACCGCCCCCGACAACGAGGGTGCGACGACGACGTGTGGGTGACCGCACTCACACCACCTGACGCGCCGACGACGAAGACCTTGGACGACACACCACCTGACGCTGGCCACCACGACAGCAACGACAACGACGCAATGCCGTCGATTTGGTGCCATCAATGACATCACGACAACGACATGTGTGCCCTGTGCCCTGTGCCCATGTCCCCCACTCATGCCCTTCTGGGATCCCCCCCCACCTAGCGTGGGTTGGATGCGCCCTGCACGCGGTCGAACAGCTCACCTGACACCACCACCCGCTGAATAGCCAACGAGCCCAATAGCTCGTTCAATGCCCCACATGTCAATTTGCATAGTACTACGAGCCTGTACTTAGTTCATAAATATACCATTGGTGATAAGGGAAACTATAGTGTGAAATTTTGTTTCTACAAGTATAAGTAGCTCAACCAGTGACTAACGGCTTCTGACGACGCTGTGGCTAAGCGAGCCGTTGTAGCCGGCTTAGTTCAGTTTAGGCATCGTTTGGTCAGCGTTAGACCTTTGGCTTTTTCCTGATGTCGGCCCTCTGAGAGACCTGGGGATCAGGGAATATCCACTAAGCTACCAGTCCCCCCTTGAGCAGTTTTTCATGTTCATATTCCCGCTACGTTTACGTAGGGGGTTTTTCCATGGGCTTCCCGTTTTCAAAATTTGGTGGTAAAAAAGAAAATCATGTGAGCATTACCTTTTTCAGAAACAATGCTTAGTAAGATACTTACTAGACTCAATCGTTGCACATCAACCTGTGATTAACACAGAGTTCCCACGTAGCACGTGATCACTTTTCATTAAGCATCGGTAACCTTAGTGACTTTGTGACTGGGCATAACGAAGGAAAAAGAGAAATCAGGAAAGAATGTTGACACCAAATACCATATCACTCGCCCGGTGAGGGTATATTTAATACATCTAGTTTTACTTGCCACCGGGCACAACGCAAAACCATGGAGATTTATTACGATCGGGGAATATAATGAGATGAAACAACATTTGTGCGTGTGGATGCCATCCATTAAATTGGCTCGTTCTTGCCAATACTTCGCTTATGACGCAGGGGCAAGGCACCGTCGTTCTGGACAAGCGTGGAGCTACCGAGAGGGACGGAGCGCTTAGGCGAGCGTCA
The DNA here is from genome assembly GCA_038091195.1 of Phylloporus rhodoxanthus. Lineage (NCBI taxonomy): Eukaryota > Fungi > Basidiomycota > Agaricomycetes > Boletales > Boletaceae > Phylloporus > Phylloporus rhodoxanthus. Next base: position 16,946 of record JBBPNZ010000443.1, on the reverse strand, counting down.
TGCAGATCATCTCAATTTTGTGCATGGCAATCGAAACGTACCTTGTCAAATATTCATGGGCAACGCCGTTTTATGAAACAGGCCGGGCTCAGCGGACAATCGTACTGAGAAATATATGTAGTACGATGCCAGGTCTTACGGACAGATCGTGGGCAGGATTGAATTGCGACCGCAAGCGAGGGTCGGATAGGGTGTGGCAACGCCACCGTGGAGGGTCCTCAAAATCCTTGCCTCTTATGCATCTCCAGGCAAAGGCAGCGCCTAAACAGTCCCAGGCTGTGCCACGCACTGGACTCATCAAGTGAGGATGGTGAGGCATGATAGTGGGGTGGCCTATGCGCAAGATGCTACGCTCCAGAGCTCATTATCACGGCTGCGGTCCCGAATAATGGCTAGGGAAAAAATCCAGGGGTGAGCGCGTGAACAAGACCCAGAACATGGCTCCGTCTATACCTACTATGTAGATAGCACCAAACGTTGTGCGACAGTGACAGTCATGTCATTGTCAAATGCGGCCCCCCGGCGTCGCTAGGTGATGTGGGTCAATGATAAGCCACTGCCATCATAAATGTAAGATAAGAATGGAGTGAGTATCGCTGAGACTCCTCTTTTCAATCAAGGTGTACGTTCGAACAAAGTTTACATTCGTACCACGATCGAAAAAACATGTGAAATTGAAGGAATACTCGAAATATAGGTCTGTCAGAAACCACTGACAGGTCGCTTGGGACGGTGGAATGCAGAGATCGGTGGCAACGCCATCTGTACAATGTGTCAATGAGGGATGGGAATGTGGGTGCCGTCAATGGCCAATGATCGGATCATATTCGAGTGATTGGCTAGTAGAAAACTTTGCATCAAAGTTTAGTTATGCTTCTTCCACGAGCCATATCAAGTGCTGTTAAGGACAAGTGTGGATTGGCAAGGACACAGCATCATTGAGCGACGGAACTTCAGTTGTCAGTGCAAAACGCTGACGTGCACATGCTAGCATGATCGGTCACTTGCCGTTGGAAGACTGCAGTAGTACTGTACCCCGTCTGTTATCGCGCGAGGGGAGAATGCCGGCGTGGGTGAGAATGGGTAGAATGTCATCCCTATGATATAGAGCAGGATGAGAAAACTTTATGGATTGTCAGCAATGTGAAAACTTGACAACAAACTTCGCGTCCTGTCAAACTGAGCTCGTAACGTTCGTCAGCGTAGTGACAGTCGCAACGCGTAAGAGCGATAACCGGTCGGACACTCGGGAAAGGAGCGTGAGAACGGCGCCTTTGCGCCCCCGCACGGCTCTACCACACTCGTTTTCATTCACGGCTTGTTTTTCGTCTTCGTTCTCGGGGATTCTGACGGACGTGACGATCGCGACGACAACGATAACTACAAATAATTATGGCGACAACGGCCTCGAGAATGTCGCTCGACCTGCCGTCATCCCTCATCGACCTTCCCCCGCTAGTCAACCCCCTTCCTAACCCCAATGTTCGACTTCCAGATCCCGCCCATACCGTTCACCCCCAAACTCGCCGAGTATCCTCCGAATCACAAACCCCCGGACGTGCTTCCCCCTCATCCAAGATATCACGGCGCACTCCAGTACCCTTTCTTCTTGAAGCGTTTCCTGCTCCACCCAGTCACATTCCCGGGACGCCCATCAGTCTTTCGCCGAGTACTATTTTGAATCCATCTCTTTTGGGGTCTGCCACAAGCTGGTTATCATCGGCGTCTGGTGGTTCTGCGGTGTCCACGAATCCTGCCTCCCCTTCAAACTCCAATGTGGTATCGCCATGTTCAGTGGCTGCGACCCTATCTCAACATAATAATCCGCCTCCGTCGTCACCCCCTTCTGTACCTCTCCCGCCTGTCCCTGGATCCTCATCTGTCTCTGCGACGCATCGTACTTTACAAACTGCTGTTCGTTCTGGGTCTCCCGCACTCTCGATAACTGAGCCTCGTCAGTCATTGTCTCGTACAGAACAACCACGGCCGTCTATCGAGGATGGTGAATCGGCGCGCCGGAGAGGCAGACAGGGTTCATTGTCTTCACTCCGAAATCCCATATATCCAATGGGTGAACAGAGCGAAGCGATTGTGAAGGAAACTGTGGTGGAGCTTTTCTCTTCCCCTCCTCTGGCTTTGGTTGCGCCGCTTTCGCCCCCATTGTTCGGTTCGGTTGCTGCGAGGAGAACTCATGATCAATCACAGGGTGATAGTCCTGACATTCTCCGTTCCTGCCTCTCTCGCATGGCTGCTACTTCCCTTCTTCGTCCAGGTGATAAGCCATGTGCTGAGGACTCGATAGCCAGTGTCGATATGAGTGATCTTAATGCGCTCAGATCGGATAACGAGGGTGATGGTGAACACCAGGCTTCTCATCCATTTCCGCGATTTCCGCCTCATCCCCGTTCGCAACCACAGAGTCCTTCTGATCCCCCATGCTCTAATCCTCTCTATGGCCATTCGCCACAAAAACAGAGTATGTCGTCTGTTTACTCTGTACACGTGTCTTCTACTTCCGAGGATATGACCTCGAGGGATGGAGCGTTGTCTCCGGAAATCAAACAAATGATATCGGTCACACCACGTCCAAGAAAGCGCTCGACGCCCTCACGGTCACGTGAGTCGAGTTCTACGCGGAACCGGAAAGAGAGTGCAAAAAGCAGAAGGGGAGCTGATGTACCACCGGTGCCGACAAGTTCTCGGATAGTCAAGAGCACGGCCAGGTCAGTGGCACAGCTGAGCAGGGACGGTGATGCCATGTGCGTAAGGGATGATGAGCATGACTCAGACTCGAGCCTTGATTTGCACACTCCACTTCCGTGAGTCTCGCTTTCATGAATATCTTGGACATTTGGGTGAACTTGCACGTTACAGGCAATTGATGTTGCGACATGGAATGCTGTCTCCAAACTCGAAGCTGCTGCCTCAACTGGATGAGGATCGGACGCGGCTGAGCATCATGTCGTCTTCGTCTTATCTGTCGAATGCATCGAATCTTTCGTTGAAGTCGACTGGAAGCACGTGTTCGAAGCATGCCAAGGATGCGAGGGACACGCCACAAAGGAGAGTAAGGCACCGTGACGGCAAAATGCTCAAGGGGGGAATCGGATTGACGACTGGGCTCGGGTGGAGTGATAGGTTGGTGACTTGTCATTTCTCTCTTGGATTCTCGGGCGATGTCTGGCTGTTGCGGATGACTCACCTTGTCGGATGGATGTCGCTGGGTGGGATGAGCAGACAAGGATGAGACCGTGCTTTTATGTCGAGCGGGCGTTTATGTCGAGCGGGCGATTCCTTTCCGATATGTCGATATGCCGTGCTTGTCTTGTTTCTTGACTTTTTTGACTGACGCTTATGTGTCTTGCAGCGAAGACGAGGACGCACCTTCTGCCCTCACTCGGCGCGTGTCCACACTTGTCCTCTCCCGCCGCCCGTCCTCCTCGTCTGTCGGGTCCTATCGCAGCGTCCGCTCGCAGCCTATCGCTCGCTCCATCTCCCACAGCGTCCTCCGTGAGGCAGACGAGTTCGAAAACGACAACGACGACGAGTTTGGTTATTGCTCAAGCCAGGCGACGCGGAGCCTCCCATCCAGGACCAAACCCCCCAGTCGTGTCGGCAGCGTCCGCAGTACAGGCTCGTCCCTCGGGCGCTACAGCACCTACTCTACTTCTTCAGCAGGTATCCGCACGAGGGTTGGCTCAGTCTCGGAGTCGAGCATATACTCTGATGGCCACTCTGGGCTTATGCCGGGCATCCGCGAACACGATGATGGCATAACGCCGACGCGTGCCGCCTTTGAGCGTTCCAGTCTTAGCAGCAATGGTGGTGGTTCCGGCGCCGATGTTCCCCACACGCCAAGCAGTACAGCCTCCTCCGCCAGTCTTCCTTTTCCAGCCACACCCGAAAGCAGCGAGGAAATCCCACAATCACGGCCTGCCTATGACAAGATACTTCCACCTCTCCCTCCGGGTGCAAGGACCAAGTATCCTTCCATCGGCCTCCGACCGCAAATCGGTGCGTTGCAGCGTCCGCGTGTGTCTTCCAACGCGTCTTCGCTATCCAACCACTCAATCCGTGGACCACCCTCTGCCAATGTCAAGTCCAACACTCCTTCCGCAACATCGACACCGAGGCAGTCCCTTGCTGAGCGGCCAGCGAAACCAACCATCCAGACAGCGTCACCACGTCCCTCCCTCAATGGTGCACCGAGGCCGTCAATTCCAAGGTCGCCTTTCTCTTCTCTGTCCCAGACGTCGGGACTTCCGCGGCCGACTACTCCATCCTTGCCGCCTTCTGCAAACGCTGGTGGGTATGGCCCCCGTCCTCTCAGGCTTGTGACCCGCAGCTCTCCACTCACCTCCCCTACTCTCCCCGCTAACGCTTCACCCCGTCCTTCCCCGAATCAGGCGGAGCTCAGTCAGTCTCCCAGCAAGGTTCTCCAGCCCGGCGAACAAGTCCCACGTCCCGGTCAGGTCTTGACTTACAACCGAAATGTCCATGACCAACTCAAACTACAAGCGCTCTCTCCGAGCACCAGACCTGACCCTGCACCAGGGCCTGCTGTCTCCCCAGCAGGTGCACAGACGTTGTTCATCCCATCACCAGCCGTCGCTTCTGGTCCAAATTCGGCCGTATCGACGCCTGTTACCCCTCGCTCCCAGTCACCTCTACCAAGTCCAAGCGGAGAAGGTTTTCGCCCAAAGCCAAGGACGGGTACAGGTATGGTGTACCGGAACAACTTGAGTGTCGGTTCTGTCGCCACGAGTAGGATTCGGGTTCCATCGACGGTTTCGCGGTAGGGAGTCGAGGAAGGATGGAAGAGGATGTGGAAGAGAAGCGCGAGAAACCATTGCATTGCAGTTGATGGTTATCATTCCAAAATTCGTGGGTAAGGCGACGCCGCGCGTTGCAAAATCAGATGGGAGTGCTTGGTTACAGTGATATAGAGGTGCCTATGATGGATTCTTTTTTCTTTCCTTCTTTCCTGGTCATGATCAATATTGGCGGTGCAGGGTTGCGACGTGAGGACGTTCCGAGCAGAGTTCCTGCACCGAGAGGCTATGCTTGGTACGAGTCATTCTCTTGAACGGAGTAGAGTAGTCCATTAACAATGTCTAGGTTGCGTCCCGTTCCTGACGAGTGCTGGCCAGATTACCACCTCGCTGTCTTTGACTCACCTCATTGGTGCGGGACGGCGTAATAGCCTGACGAATAGAGATTCTCCGATATCTGGTGGACAATCGAACAATCAAATGAATGCAGGTTTGGATCCTGTTTCCCCCTGGCTTCATTCATTTTGGGGCGTGTATTGAGATCAAATATCTCTTCAAATGGAATACACGACCTGGCACTCCTTCGTCGCGCACGTAATTACAAGCTCAGTCGCGCTCGCACATTCATCTCCTTATTTCCTCCCAAAGCATGATATATGTCGCAACTCCCATGGATACCACGTTTCCGCTCAATCCCCTTGATTTTCCCGTTGGTGTGTAGTTCCCCTGGCGATTCCCTCACTCTTTTCATCTTTGATTCTCATCTGGATTTACCCTCCTTTGACGTTTTGTCCCACTGCACATATAAGTATGTTCGATTTTCATTTATAGTGGCATCTTCTTTTTCGATGGATTCTGTGTACCACTACATATACATTTGGAACCAAATGATATGTCCTGTCTTTTTCTTCTCTATCTTTTTTTCTGTCTCATTGATTTGGAATGCTTACCTGTGAAACTGTGGAAAAAGATAAGATAAGACTGATCACCTCAAATATTTGTTGGTCGTCTATAATGTTCAATTTGAAGCTTGAATCAAAACACTCTCGGCATCAAGTGAAACGTTGATAGAGAACTCATACTAGCTTATTGTTCCTTGATTGTGACATGGCAGGTCATAATAACACGGCGACGCTTGGGTGTTTCAGTGGATGCCAATTAAATGATCATACCCGCTAACGACCATTCCAGGCGGGGCGTACGTGCTGGAATCATTCCTGTATCTGATGCTTTGATTCCTCTGGAACACCTTTGTATAGAGTTGTGTCTAGTATAATCTCACCAAGTCCCGCATTTATGTAACATTGCGGAACTTCATGTGGACTTCGTTTGATGAACTCCCTGACTTGGCCCTGTGACAAGCCTTTGTTCGTGTTTCCATGTCATCCAGATTCCAGCATGATACCTGACACCTGCTATACTTCGCACTGACCGAGGCTCGCCTCCGATCCTCGCAGACGCCTGCTAGTTTGTTTGCAAGAGGCGTGCGAAGCACTGATCTGCAAAGCGGTCGAAATGGATAAGCGGAACCTATAGCTGTCTCATAAGTGAGCAAGCCTGCCAGATCCATTGATTGATTCCTTTTTTGACTATCCTTAGCGACTACCGTCACAGTCGATTGAACCTCGCTAACCAGGTTCAAACAGTCGATTGGCACACCGTCACGACGATCGGTGACCCCCTGGTGACAACCATACAGATTTAGTCCATATTGTCACATACATATTGGGGTTCAATCACAGCCGGACAGCAATGTAAGAATATTAACAGTGTGTGCTGTACTAGTAACGACAGGAGGGGTGATGCCGATGTGTGAGGGTGTGCACGCGCCTCACACGTCCTCATCACAGCGTCGTCCCATTACAGCATCCTCCTTGTCACGGCACGTCCTCCTCACCAATGTCCTCGTTGCTGTACCGTTCTCATCGTTGCATCGTTGACGTCGCGACGTTCTCCTCACCATCGTGGCATTGTCGTCGTGGCATCACTGTCGTGAATCGTGATGTATCGCACTGTTGTCCTGGCCATCGTAATATTGTTGTCGCTGTCGTGCTCACGCCACCGACGAGCTGTTGCAACTCGTTCGACGCACCACGCACCACGTTCATGACAAGGCCAAGTTGTGTTGACGCATGGGTGACAAGTCTGCCATACCCAGTGCGGATGAGGGTACGGGTTGCCGCTCGGAAACAGGATGGAAGCACATACGAATAAAACTTGAGAGATCTAATGAGTCACTTACCACTGAGCAACCTGATGTTTGATATTGGCACCTACTAAATGCCTCCAGATGGTCGTGCTCACAGCCTCCAGAACGACTTCCTGAGGCTTGAGCGCTTGAGCATCCAGGTGATGTCCTGTGAGTTGATCTCTGTGCAGTGGTAGACTAGAGACGGCGCGACCATCAAAGACGTGCTGGCTTCATTACATAAATCGGGGACCCCTGGCACTTGAAAGTGAGTACACGCTTCTTCTTTGTCCATACGGATCGTACATCAAAACAACTGACTTGCATGATCGATCATACATTAAAACACGAACACATTGACCCGCACGATGAATCGTACATCGAAACACTATGACGGATCATACATCCGTCCACAGGCTGGATTGTACAGTGGTAGCAGCATGACTCGCGAGTTCAGAACGTTCAATTCCGGCTGCTCTACATTATTTTACGGCTCGGGTGTTTGCCAAAACGCCTACTTTGTTGATGACTGAGGACTCCTTTTAAAATCGTAATGTAGTTCGGAGGAGATAGATAGCTTCCTGCCAAGTCAAAATGGCTTGCTCTCTGTACATGACACTAGTAGTAGCTCGTACGCATGGATCAGACATTGCTAATAGTTTGCTACAGGTGCATCCCTAGTCGAGTCAGCATGGTCGATCGGACGTTGACAGCCATCCGCCAGGTCCGCGCATGCGATCGGACATCGCTGATTCGCTCCTGGCCTCATCAACCTTGACCAGCCTGGTTCAACCCGCATGAAGGTACGCATCCAGATCGTACATTGCTACCGACGCCCCTTCTATGGACACACGCAGGATCAGATCGATCAGACCTCGAAGCCTTTTTTGGTCCTCATTGGTCCGCACACCGGATCAAACCTCTATAGAGATTACAGAGGGATTTCTGCCAACGTTCCTGGATTTTCCAATAGTACAGTGAGCTGACTCGACGCCTCAATGCGGACTGGTAGTAGTTGAGTACGGTTCAGATACGATCGGCAAGTGCCGCAGTAACTGTTCCAACAGATCTACTATCTTTCATAGCCACCCCGGAACAACTTTCCTTTGCAACGACCGTTGCACGAATACATGAAACTCTCGCGTGCGTTGAAAATCACTGCACACGATAGGGTTACGTGATGGATCGTTGAATCTGGCCTCTGCAATGCTTGATCCTAGGCCTTGCCAGTCGAGCTCCGTGTAAAACGACCAGGCGCGTGATCGGAGGAATGCCATCGGCGTATAAGATGGGTTCTACGTTCAACCTTCCCCCCCCTAACTTCTTACCGGTGAGTCGTCTTGTCCAACTACCTTGGTTAATGCATGATAACTCGCAATTCTAGTTGAGAACATGCCTTTCGATATCAGATACCACCGAACCATCGCCCGTTGGCTTCCCAAAGATCCCGCCGTCATCCGGGAGGACCAGGCCATGTTGCTCGCGCACGCTATCAAAAATGGTGTCTGGACGAAAGCAGGACATGTTGACGAGAACCACCTCTCTCTTGTCATTCTCGAGTTCAAAAAACTGATCGAGGAAGACGCTGATATATTCAGAGACTTCCACGAGATGTTTGAGCAGGTTCCTCGTAATCAGCTCTCGGTAAGTTGCCTTCGTGCGCTAGTTATCAATGGTGCTCACCATGCTGGTCAGATCACGAACTACACGCAACTCCTCGCCGTTCTTGATAAGACCATTACCAAGGGACCAACGTACAGCTACACCAGCCCTCTCGTGAGCGGCGTCCCAATGTATGGAGTCCTAGCCCCTTTCTGCAATACCGAGGCTGGCTACCGCGCATTCACAAACCCAAAAGTGAACGCAATGTTCCACAAAGTATTTGACCAGTGGACGAGGTTCCTCGTGTCTCCAGCGTCGCGCGACGTCTTGGTCGCTACTGAGGGCGGCTGGTTCAGTCCCAAGGCATTACAAGTTCAGGGAGACCGGCTTGGCACGCCATTCGCGCAGGCATGGGTATGTCAGCCTGACCAGCCATACATGGGATTCAGGTCATGGGACGACTTCTTCGTCCGTCGCTTTAGAGAGGGTGTCCGTCCGACAATTGCGCCGGACAACCCCGAGTTCATCAACGCTGCCTGCGAGGCAATCACGTACCGAGTCTCCACCAACGTGAAAGCAAGGGACAAGTTCTGGCTGAAGGACATGCCGTATTCTCTCGACCACATCTTCAATTGCGACCCGCTCGCATCGCACTTTATCGGCGGGACCGTATTTCAGGCAATACTAAGCTCGATGGACTACCACCGGTGGCATAGTCCCGTTGATGGACGGGTGGTGCGGACGTACGTCGTGCCTGGCACGTACTACGCAGCGCGCCTGGACGATGATCCGGACATGGATGTCATTTCCCGTTCGCAAGCCTTTGTCACTGCCATCTCCACTCGCGCGTGTATCTTCATCGAGTCGGATAACCCTGACATTGGATTGATGTGCTTCGTCGGGGTCGGTCTTGGGGAGGTCTCGACGACGAGGGTGAGCGTGAGGGAAGGGGATAGAGTCAAGAAGGGTGACGACATTGGATCGTTCCACTTTGGCGGATCGACGTACTTGTTGGTGTTCCGCCCCGAGACCAAGTTGACGTTGTTGCCTGGTCCCGAAAATTCGGCAGAGGCGAGGAAGGTCGGCACATTATTATTCCATGTGGACAATGTTCCGCGGACGCAGCGAGTGGATTAATGGATACAGGCCAAAAGGACCCGCATAGTATTATCTAGCCAGCTTGTTTAATTATGAGATAATTCTTTGATAATCATCTCTTGATATACCGATGTTTGCGATGTCTAAAAACATTTTCAGACTTGCTGCGCATTGTACACGCCGATATAAGAAGAGATTCATGAAAGAGGATGACAATAAATTTTTAAATCTCCGAGTGAAAGCATCCTGATTTAGTAAGTGTTGTAGTTGGGACTGTACTCAGGCGCACCAAGCTGCCCGTTCCCCATATAATACCGGTCGAACGCAGTCTTGGACATACTGTAAAGTATGACAGCAAAGTGAGGCCTTGCGGGTTTCTGTAAGTGATTAAAGTGAGCGAGGTTCAGGTTGCATGCACAAGTGACAGCGCTGCAATGTTGTGATCAGGTACTTGGTGACTTAGTATACGCGAGTTCATTCGCAATGTGACTCATTGATAGGCTACTAACAATCCATGAGACCTGTGAAGCCTTTCTACTACTAATTTTGGATCCGTTGCTTGTGAGCGCACCGAGGTTGAATAATAATGAGTGTTCGACTCATCCGACTCTCACTCCTCCCTTTGTTCTCGTGTCAGTCAACATGATTTTATACACTATTCCAGTTCTTTTTCAGTCCAACTGGGTATTCGGCCTGGTCTCCGCGGGACGGACAAGAAAGAAAAAGTTGCACTTCCCAAACTTACACTCGAGCCACCGAACACAAAAGAACGTGAGTGACGATTATCCCGTGTCCAAATCCTTAATAACGAATTCGTGGCCTAGATAGTGAAGGATGCAATGGACATTTTTGAGCTATGATACAAATGGCTGCACAGCCCCTCCAATTTTTAGCTACAAACAAACTCACGGCTTCCCACAGGTTTGTTCCTCTTCGGCTAGCTTCTGTTCCCGGCGTTTCCGTGCAAGGTAGGCACGTCCAGCCCGACTCGTGCTCTCTCTTCCAAGAATCTCGGATATCCACGCGCCGGTTTCCGCGAGCAATGGGAGAGATATTCCGCCAACGTCCCACTTTGGATCCAGAATGGACGGTGGTGCTCGTGAAGGCACTGAGAAAGTCATCAGGAAATTAGTCTAGATTCGTGGGAGACTTGGGCTGACCAAAATATGGTTCTCCGATGTCACCGTAGAAGGACTCGCCAGTGAGGGCATATACGACATCCTCTGTAGCAACATTCCCCGTAGCTCCAGGAGAATAGGGACATCCGCCAAGTCCGCCGACGGAGGTGTCAAAAGAACGCAAGCCCATGGCGAGCGCGGTGAATATATTTGCAAGCGCCGTTCCGTTCGTATCGTGGAACTACGTAACCGCACGATCAATACTGACACAGGAATGTTCAAAAAAGTGGACTTGCGTGTCCTGCAAGTTTGCTTGGGTCTATTTCCTTGCAGACTTCTTCCAGCACTGCACGTATGCTGGATGGCGTGCCTGTTCCTGTAGTATCCCCCAGGCTGACCTCATAACAGCCCATCTGAAGCAGCTCCCTTGAAACGTCGCGGACCCTGCGTGGATCCACGCGTCCAGAATATGGACATGTGACAACGACGGAGACATATCCGCGTACCCGGAGTCCTTTCGCACGGGCAGCGCGGGCTACTGGCTCAAGGCGAGCCAAGGATTCTGATACTGTAACGTTAGTATTAGCTCGTGCAAATGCGTCCGTCGCCGCAGTAAATATGGCTACTTCAGTAACCGGTGGGGGAGGTTTTGCAGCGGAATCGGGCGAAATGGAAGCGGAGAGAATGCGGAAGACTTCATCGAGACCTTTGACGTTCGGGACGAGTACCGAAAGGTCAATGTTTGGAATGGGATCGATCAAAGAAAGAACCTCTGCTGTTCCCGCCATCTATTGTCAGATCAGGATGGGACTACGATGTCACGAGGGGAGTGGACGGACCTGAGGTACCCACTTCGGACTAACGAAACTGCCTACTTCAATGTTGCGCAGTCCGGCCTGCCCTAGCCGGTTGATCAGCTCCGCTTTGAAGGGAGGAGGAATCGGGCGATGTTCGTTCTGAAGGCCATCACGCGGGCCAACTTCGACGATGCGCACAAAGTTGGATTTGGAATAATACCGACCAGCGAGTCTCAAGCTGGCAGAGCTTCGTTGGCGGCCTCCAGAAACATGTTGGATGGTGCGAGACAGAAACATGTTTGTGATGGGCAAGTTCAAGAGCGCTATATAGAAGCCAAATCTGGTAAACAAACCCCTATCCTTCTAGACCAGCCCAAGGTTAGATAGGTGATATCGCCCCCCAACAAAGGTACAGTATTATACAGGATGCATCAGTTCATACAAGCTCCTATTGGACGGTCAAATCCACTCGTACACACCCAAAGCTCAGGCTATTCCTCCCTTTCCAAGAACCCCGTCCCTCCAGCTCTCAACTTGCCCGTAAAGTTCTCGTACCATTTTGCAATGATGCCAATTGGAACCATACTCTCCGGCCCCATGCTGCCCGAAGGCGCAAACCCAGACACGTAATTTAACAAATGGCGCGCGATTCTCTCTGCAAGAGCACTTGGATCAAGCTGTTTCGTGATCGGGAAGCCCATCATATTCGCGCTCAGCGTCGAGTTGATGGTCGTCGCAGGGAGCGCTGCCATCTGCGCTGCGACGGCTTCGAGCGGCTCGACCGCGAATCCAAGTATCGCAGTGACCTCGCCAGTCGTGGAGGATGCGGCAGCGGTGAAGGCGGACGGTGTATTCATACCAGAGGACGGGTTGGACACTGACGAAAATGTGGCACGGAGACGGAATATTGCAGATGGTTTTTCGTTGGAGAGCCTGTGTATACAGAAGGGATCAATGTGGGTTCATTACAAGGTATTGGGGTAGGACATACAAGCCCAGCACCTGAGACCCTTTTCCTGGCCAAAAGAAGTGCACCGTAGCACCATAGCCTTCGGGGAATGGGACTTACATCCACGGATTAACTACTGCATCAAGTGCATGACTATGCAGAAGCGCTCACCTGTGCCCAGTAGAAATACACAGACGTGATTGACCTTTTCAGCAGCAGGGATCTCGAACAAGGCATGCGTCTCATCTACCTGTTGCAGGTTGGTTTGCAAAAGTCTGCCAGCTACGCAACACCCAAACATGGTCGATGTGAGGCGTCAAAGGGATATCGAGTCCAAGTAGAGTCGTGGGTTTTTGGGGCGTAAGATAGCCGTGGTTTCGAGGTGCGAGTGAAGGTCGTGGTTGGAGGGTAAACTGAATGTCATGGGTTGATGATGACGCAGTGCACCACACTTTGGTTTCAGACCACATTGTTCCACAACTGAATTTCGTCCACCCAAATGCCATGTGGATTGCGATTACTACACCACCTCTACTACAGTATCCTGGTGGATGTACGACAGATATCAAAAGAAAGTCGGAGAAAGCATGTATGTATGGTATCTGCAAGGTCCGAGCCTTCCGCCCTAGCATCGTCCGTCTATTCTGGCTTATGCGACGTGTTAGTCTTCCCTGCCTCGATGTCTTCTAAAGGTACTCTCTCGTACTTGTTTCCCTCTCTCTCTCCGTTCTTGGGTGCCTGCGACTCGACATGCTTCGCCCAGGTGTACCAGATGGACCCTCCGAGAATAATCGCAATCGAAGAAGCACGCCCACTATATTCGACCAAGTTAGCTTGGAAACTCGCGGTGCACCCGTAAGAACACATACGTAGAGATCACATCGCCAAATAGCCACATGGCCAACAGAGACGCAGCGACGCCACGGACAGCGGAGGAAATCATGTGTGTTATTGGGGACGTCACTTTGATGGAAAGCAAACTGGCAAGACTCATCAAGAAGCCGAGAACACCCTGTGCATCCCTTGTCAACATACACTCCACATGTGGCTCAGATACCTACCGTGATCATAGACCCCCAAACAAACGTGTGCAGTTCCGAAAGCTCGCCAGGAGCGGGTAAAACATCGTCTGAACCAAAGAAAAGGCGCGTGATAGCGGGTACCTCTCCCGCAAGAATGATAAGGGGAATCATTACGACCGCGCTGAACAAGTTGGTGTACCAGGAAAGGTGCATGGCACTGCCTTTTACCACATCAAGGCTTTTTTTGATCACAACCGAGTGCACAGCAGTTATTGCAGAGCTGGCAACACCGAATACAATGCCAAGCAGTGCAATCGGGACAGCATCCAGGAAGATGCCGACGAAGAAGCCAAGTGTAACTACCGAGCACGAGAGAAGGATGCGGAGAGAAGGCCTTGTGTGCAAGAAGAAGTAGGAGGTCCCCACGGTGAATGGAAGCAGCAATCCACGAGCAACCTGATAGAACGAGGCGTCGACGTATTTCAGTGTGTAGTTACTAAAACTGATGAAGGTTGAGTATGCAAAGTCGAAGAATGTGGCGACGGGCTTACCTCAACCCAACGACGTTCAACAAAATCATAGGCGTAAGTCCTTTGATGAGCTGTAAGTCGATGACTAGAGGGACTTGGATAAGCTTTGCCGCATGTGATGCAAGGAAGAGGACGATCGCGATCATGAGCTGCGTGAAGAGGAAAAAGAGAGGAGCCGATGTCGATTGGAGAACCCATTTATTCCTGGATACTTCAGCCTATATCAGCATTCGTGTCAAAAATAAACCTACGCCATGACCATCTGTGAGATTGGTAAGTTGGGAGGGGACCAGACGGAGAGAAAGAACCACATACCGACAGCGCCGCTACGAGATAGAACAACACCGTCCCCGTCTGAGATTTCTTTAGCTCTCGACATGCATCATGCACCCGACAAGACATACCACAAGGAGGTGGTTATTTTGCTGTTGCCCACGGGCACCATTTTGTGGAGACATCGTACAACTGCACACGAAGATGGAAAAAGAGCGCCAGGCTATTGAGTTGCTTAGACTTTAGACTTGAAGTCTAGTGGCGTCGAGATCGTAGTCCGTGTCTAAAGCGCAGCCTCAAATTGTGTGTCCGCTCACGTGAGTCTCGCCCCTCAAATCGCGCCAACGCGACCGAGTCGCGTTTCTTGATAGAATTACTCTACGTTTTCCAATGTCTGACGATAACCGAGGTTCGGTGCCTCCATCACCTACCATTCGGAATGTTGGCAAGTGCTTTATTTCACCCTTTCTGGATGTGAGCCTTAAGCGTTGGACACAAGAACCGGACAACACAATAAAAATCATGCTGGCGACGGATAACCACATTGGTTATCTTGAGCGAGATCCAATCCGTGGCCAAGATTCTATCAATACGTTTAAGGAGATCCTGCAATTGGCAGTCAAGCATGAGGTGAGTTCAGTTCTGCTCCCTTGTATACTATATATGCAAAGCCATTTGTTTCAATGCCGGTATCTGTCAGCAAAAACGCTGACAGGACTGTTCTAGGTTGACTTTATTCTCCTCGCCGGTGATTTGTTCCACGAGAACAGGCCATCCAGAGATTGCCTCTATCAGGTAATCGCTCTCTTACGCGAGTACACAATGAACGACAAACCAGTCCAACTCGAACTCTTGAGTGATCCGAACGAGGGTAAAGCGGAGGGTTACAAGTGTGTTCTCCAACTTGTCATGTCTCTGCCAGTCCTAATGCATGCTTAGTTTCCCAGCGATAAACTATGAGGATCCTAATTTGAACGTTGGTATCCCAGTGTTCTCAATCCATGGCAACCACGATGATCCGCAAGGTGCCGGACCGGTAGGCATTTGCTCTACGTTTCACTTCGTTTTGTTGACAGCATTTTTCAGGAGGGTGCACTGTGTGCTCTTGATGTGCTCTCTGTGTCGGGCCTTTTAAACTACATGGGAAAATACGATTTACCTGTCTCCAACGCTGACGCACAGCAAACCGGTATTGCAATTAGACCGGTCCTTCTTCACAAGGGGAACACTCTTCTTGGTTTATATGGCGTGGGCAACGTCAAGGACCAACGCATGCATTTCGAGTTACGGAGCAACCGCGTCCGCATGTATATGCCCCAGAACAAGAATGAATGGTTCAATATATTGCTTCTTCACCAAAATCGGTATGACATTGAACTCTGTTGTAAAGAGATAATTAACGTTGCTGTCTCGTGGTAGTGTGCGACATGGACCCCAGGAATCAGTCCCTGAAGGCATGTTTGATGACAGCGTGAATCTCGTCGTATGGGGCCACGAGCATGACTGTCGCATTGTACCGGAGCCGGTCGCTGGGAAGGAATATTACATCACGCAACCTGGGTCGTCAATTGCTACTTCCCTTGCTGATGGTGAATCGATCGAAAAGTAAGTAGGGCGCATCATGTGTTGGCACTCATGCATCCTCAGGCTGCATATTATTCTCTTGCAGGCAAGTTGCGTTGCTGGAAATACAGGGGAAAGAGTTCCAAATAAAACCCATTCCTTTACGAACGGTTCGGCCGTTTGTGCTGGAAGACCTTGTCCTCAGCGAGGCCTCCGAAGAGGAGGGCTTTGACATGAATGATCAGATCGCTGTTTCCAAATTTTTAAAATCTCGAGTGAACAGCTTACTTTTGATCAGAGACACTTATCCTGACCCAATCCAATCATAACAGGTTAATGTGCTGATCGAACAGGCTAACCGATTATGGGACGACCGAAACAAGAGGGCTGTCGAGGATGGAGAAGAGGAGTTACCGCGCATGCTGCCCCTTGTTCGATTAAAAGTGCTTTCAAACACTCCTTTGTGGTACTTTGTCTAATGCATATATATTTATCTTCTAGGTGGATACCACAGGCATCAGTGAAATGTCCAATCCCATCCGTTTTGGCCAGGAGTTCCAAGGCCGCATCGCAAACCCGCGTGACGTCCTCGTCTTTCATCGTGCGAAGAAATCAACGCGATCTGCCAAAGTGACGATCGACCAACCCGAGCTCAGTATTGATGATCCGGAACTCTCGATTTCGGAAAAGCTCTCCAAAGTGCGGGTGCATACGCTGGTCAAGGAATACTTGGCAGCACAAGAACTGCAGCTGCTTTGTGTGAATCTTCTTTAGTATGCCTTCCGGCATTATCGCCCATTCCTTAGGGTAAAGGAAAGGCACGAGCCGAAGACTCGGATGATGGCGCCTCCATCGATTCGATGATGATGGACGTTGATGCGGCTGGATCGGATTTTGAAGCGCAATCAGACGAAGTGCTGCCTTCCAAGAAGAAGGCCACGACTTCTAAGAAGAAGACGACCGCCGCCAAAGCACCTGCAAAGAAGGCCCCGGCGAAAGGAAGGGGGAAGAAGGCTGTTGCGAGCGAATCGGAG
>JBBPNZ010000442.1:0-19833 GCA_038091195.1 Phylloporus rhodoxanthus | reverse complement strand
TTGTTCAGATGGAGGGGAATCAAGCGAAAGTGGGGGAGAGGGATAAGGTTCTACAGGTGATATTCCGACGCGTTTAGTAAATGTTGAAGACAAGTCAAGCGGAGATATATAGGTGAGAGGCTTCTCTAGAGAAATGCTGTGAATATCAAGTGGCTTTAGCTGCATGTTACCAGGCTGCGGGGAGATGTGTTGAAGTCGAGATTTTACCCCAGTCGTAGATGACATCACCAGTTTCACCCATGGATCAGGTGACGATGGAGTACTCCCGTTCAAGAGCTGCTCGTCCGCACGGTTAGAGGGAAGTATCATACCCCGTGTGGCCTCTACCCTCCTTAGTTTGGTCTCTCCCTTTTCTACATCGCTCTTCGCAGAATTGTACATGTGGAGGCCGATGAATGTTAACCCAATCCCAATGCCTTGGATCGGATGGATCTTCTGGCTGAACCACAAAATCGCCATGCATATGACCCATATCCGCTTAACCAAGGAGGCGATAGAGTACGTGACGGGGGATGTGGAGGACAGAATCACGAACGCAATGATGTTCTGGGCAAAGTGTACTAGACCATTGACAGTAAAATGGTAGGCAAGCGAGTGTATAGAGGGATTAAGGCGGGCAATGTGTGCCGAGTTATCAAGGCCAGCGAGGAGACGAGGAAGGTCCGTGAAGCTCCAGAGAGGTACCATGAAAATAAATGCCGCACTAGATGAATAAAACAACAGGTTCACTTTATCGAGCCGATGAGAGGACGTTTGTGGTCCAGACGGGACGACTTTCTTGAAATAAATGTTCGAGCTCACGAAAACCAGGGCAGAACCGAAGGCACAGAGCAGTCCAACTGAACTGGACGCGGAAGCATCAAAAGTGGATGCTAACATGACTCCGATAGTCAGAGGAAGGAGCGATATGTAAGTCTTTGCGGAGTACTTGACCCCAAACAAAAGTGCGTACGCGGCGACGGTGAAGAGCGGGGATAATGCCTTTAGTGTTACTTGAGCAATGAGAGGGTAGGAAGATGGGAATATGACAAACTTTGATGGTGTGCACGGTGCTAACATGAATTCTGGATATTGCCATGCTAGAGAACATATGTCCACCGACTTGGAATGCACCCATAGGCAAGGTCGCTCTCAATATAGCTGCAGTCGGTGAGCGCAACTTGCTGAAATTGATTGCAGGGCTCATGATGATAAGACAGCAGAAGGCGACGAAACCAAATTGGATGATGGTGAGAGTGACTGGGTAGCGAAACTGTTCGAGGATCGCCTTCCCAGTGTTGGATGATAGTGCAGATGTTGTGTACCAAAATATGCACAGAGTAAGGAAGCGGGCGGTGGAAACCATGGAGGGGCCCGTTGAAGATGCCCAAGGACTTTGCGTGCGACGGACGAAAGATGGGGGAAAGTTATGTGCTTCTGATGCGAATGGCTGGCGATAGAAGAACTGTTTAAGGTTCTTCAAGATGGAGGACAATGAAGGGTGGTCAAATCGCAGGCTCAAGGCGCCTTGTGACATGGACAATGGTCCTCCGGAGGTGTTTCTGGCTTGCCAAGCATGGTCGGAATGTGGGAGATCATCATATGAGAGGCATTCATTATCTGGGGGATATCTGGCGGGATCGGTGGAGAGGCGATATTTTTGCATTCCACAGGGGAAGAAACGTTCGCGAGAAGGCTGCAAGAGGGAACTATGACCGCAGGCGCAATGAGACTTGCAAAACGCTGGACGGCAAATGTCGAGTAAGGTCACCGCCTAGCGAGCAGCACAGCCACAGCTTTTGTCGGTTTGAAGTCACGTGTCGCTGATGAGCCTACCCTGAAGCATCCCTGTTCACCGCACTTACTTGTGGCGACTCACTCGGTATCGAAATCAAGATCGCCGCCGACGCCGATTCCTCAAGAAATACAACATGGTTAGTTGTCTATCCTCTGGTATACTTGGTAGAACCATTATTTGATGCACTCTGTTACTTGCACGGGTGGATGCTGGCCGGGTCGTTTGGATGCAATAGATATACTTTGGTCAATCTCGCTCATTCATTTTCTGCTTCGTAGGCTCGTGGACCAAAAAAACATTTGAAGCGCCTCGCAGCTCCGTCTTCATGGATGCTGGACAAGTTGAGCGGCACCTACGTGAGCAAACTCTACCATTTCATGCACCAAGAAACTGAATTATGGGTCATAGGCTCCCCGCCCTTCCCCTGGTCCCCACAAGCTCCGCGAATCCCTTCCGCTCACGATTTTCCTCCGTAACAGACTCAAGTATGCTCTGACTGGACGCGAGGTTATTACAATCGTCAGCCAACGACTTATCAAAGTCGATGGGAAAGTCCGCACAGACCCTACTTATCCCACCGGCTTCATGGGTGAGTGCTTCCAACTATTCCTGACAGTGTATTTATTTTGGTTCAGATACCGTCTCGATCGAAAAGTCGGGCGAACATTTCCGCTTGCTATATGATGTGAAGGGCCGATTCACTATTCATCGCATCACCCCTGAGGAAGCTACCTACAAACTTCTCAAAGTTCGCAAAGTGGCCCTCGGCGCCAAGGGTGTCCCCCACATTGTCACCCATGACGGACGCACGATCCGTTATCCTGATCCCGCCATCAAGGTCAACGACACTGTGAAGTTCGACCTCGAGCAAGGCAAAATTACTGACTTCGTCCCCTTCGATACTGGCAACATCGTTATGATCACTGGTGGCCGTAACATGGGTCGTGCTGGTGTCATTGTTCACCGTGAGAAGCATATTGGAGGCTTCGATATCGTCCACGTCAAGGACTCGCTCGATCGTACGTTCGCCACACGGTATGTGACACTATTCTCGTGAGTCTCAATAAGCTGAAAAGACTATAGTATCTCCAACATTTTTGTCATTGGTCAAGGCACTAAGCCTTGGATATCATTGCCGAAGGGCAAGGGCACCAAATTGACGATTTCAGAGGAAAGAGATGTTCGGAGGAAACGGGCTGCTGAGCAATAGATATGCGTTGCCATTCCCAATGTTCTGCGGCTGTCCTTCATCTGTATGTACCTCCATGTGTGGGCCTCTTACAACGAAAAAAAACAGCTGACCACATGGTGTATATGAATATGACATTCATTCATAGTTTTCGTAGAAGAAAAGTACTGCTAATGTTCTTCGACAACATGGTTCGGACTACCAGTAGTCTGCCGTTCTGGGTTGAATGACATATGACTTCATAGACTTCTTCTCTGACTCCCATCGTTTAAACCACTTTGTCATCTTAGCCCTTGAGGTAGCACTGCCCACATTCACAGTGGGTATAATTCTACCCCAATCACACGACATAGCAAAACAAGTGAGCTCAAAGAATGAACTATGCTCCGAATAAGGCACGCCAAAAATCTGGACAAGATACGATGACTTTTGCGAAGATTGAATATCCGTGAAAGTGAAATGTCGTAACTGGCCACGGGCGATGATAGACTGAATCGAAGCATTGTCAGAATCGCTGCCAGACGCCGGAGAATAGCTGAAAGAAGTCAAACAAAACAAATCATCGAGGAAGAAGCAACGCACGTCCACCCTGTAGGCCGGAATCCAATAACCCTTGAAAAAGTGCTCTTGAAGCGTCGAAGATATAGTTTAAGGTTATCTGAAGTGATTGTTCCTAACGGCAGTATGTGTACGCCCGCTTCAGTAGGGTCTGCAGTCAGAAGAGTGTGCAACTCTTTATCGGCCTGACATCGCAGTATGGCAGCCTTGCGTGGATCACAGTAGATCTTCACACCAAGAGCTCGAGCAATTGCTTGAGTGATTTTAGCCGCGGTTCGGACGACAGGAAGAGACACACCTTTGACAATACGCTCCTTGCCTACTGAATACGTGCTGGAAGAGAGATCAGATGTAGATGAAGAAAGAAACATCCTGCATACCCTACGATTACAAGCACGCGCTCCTGCAGTATCTGTGGTCCTCCGTCGACGGCAGAAGTCGGAGACTTCATCCAAGCATGCAATGTGGAATTCTGATGTGAGTGAACGCGGCTTTTTACGTCGTCTGCCATAACTAGTCTGCGGGCTAATTCCGCACAAGCAGATATTACAAGAGGCTGAGGTGCAAATGTGTACTGTTCTGATCTTTGAAATTTCCGGTTGCTGAGAAAGGAATCGTGACGAACCTTCGAATCTAGGTATGTGGTATCTAGGTAAACGTGGTCGATATGCTTTCCATTCAGGGCGGGATGGAGGACGTGGCGCGGCGATGCGCGGAAATCCCCACAATGCAGGTAACGAAATATTCTTGGTGAACCTACGAAAGGGGACTTGAACGTCCTGTCACCAGCATCGACTGCTTGCTGCCCCTCAAAGAAAAACAGGCAAGAACCTGGACAGTGATTAGCTTCGATCAAAGTCACACTGACGCCTCCAGTATTAGGTATCACGGTTGGTGTGTCCAAGGGTAAGGGATGAATCAAACTAGGATTGACAGCTAGCATGTGTATAATTAGGTTGGCAGTCTCCTCTGAAGAAACATTAGTGCGAGTATAACTTTGCCTGTGTATATTGACCTGAACAATAGATAGGACCACTGTTCCACTTGGATCCTAGATTTGTGTAGTGGTCGGAATGCGCATGGCTGTGAGTGATTCGGTCAACAGATCTGAACTAATAGTGTCGGGTATCAACGAACGTTAGAAAATATGCTGTGACTCCGGGAATGGTGCCATAGCAGAACGCATCCACAGCGATGGGCATCCCCTGTAAAACCTTGTAAAATGGCGTTCTTCTACGAGTTCCTCGGGTCGACCTTGATTCACGGTCAACAGTCGTATCCGCCTCTACCCAGATTTCATTGTCTCTGTGTGAGTTCATCAATACGGTGTACAGGTCGTTTCCTCTGCTCTCAAGTGTAGCGGGACTATCACCATCAGAGTTCACGTTGGGTTTGGTCACCATTGCGCCGGATGGACATCCTTGCACTGAAAAGTTGTCGTCTTGCGAAGCCTTGTCAAGACATTGATTCACATGGGTCTGCAATTCCTGACAACAGAATAATGAAGGTTTGTGGATCGGTATCACAGTTTCGTACTTACAAGGTGAATTCCTGTTAAATCCATGCCACAAACCGGACAGAAGTATTCATTAAAGGGTTCTCCCTCGTCGACACTAGCGCTATCATCCAAGGCTTCTGGAGCAGCCAGTTCGTCGTCTGCAACACACCATTCTCCTATGGAAAATCCAACTGCAAAATCATCCGCTGAAGTATGCTCTGCCGCAGCAGACGTGTTTTCCTGGGCAATGGATTTACTTTGATTGTTTTTAGTCAATTCTGTGTGGGTAATGCTGAGACCATTCCCAGCGGTGCAGAAAATCCAGAAGCACGAACCGGTACACGTTTCTTCCAGTAACGGAGCTGATATACCAAACATAGATTTTGACTGATCTGGTTCGAACATGACCGGGGATTGCTGTTGCACGTGCAAGGCGCCGCTCGAGTCTACGCATGGAATTGCAGGGTATAATAGCTCCGAAGGCACACCAAAGATATCCTTGTCTGAGGGACCAGGAGTCAAGGCCCCAGAGGGCACCGTTCTGGAGTCCAGTTGAGCACTTTCTTTCTTCTTCCCACAGATTGAATCGTCGCTGTCCGATTCTATGACAATGACTTCTCTCGATGCTATCTTGGTCTTGGTCTGTTGTACACCAGGTGCCATTTGTTGAGACGGTTTCACCCTCGCTCTCTTTGTTGCATCAGCACCAGAAAAAAAATCCATTAGCGTGCAGTTTGGAGGCGGTTCTTTGCGTTTTTTCGTTGATGGTGCCATGTGAAATTAGGTTAGACGACAGTGGAAACGTTGAACTTGAACTGTTAGGCCTTAGGAGTGAGCGCTTTGATTAATGTCACATTTTCCCAGGAGTGATCGGCAACTTGTCTTCTTCACTGGAGTCACGAGCTTGTGCTGCCCCAGCGCGACCCCACCACCTGCTACAGAGGGACTGATCAGCGATCTGATATAGCCGACAGGAGCTGGGTCGAGGTGCCTGATGGAGTGCGAGAGGTGAATTACCTTACTGTACTCTGAACATAGCTGAAGTCATCATCGAGGGACAAGGATAGGTTCTTTGTCCTCAGGGTCCTCGGAGACGATGTCTTCCTTAAGGGAAAGATATACTTGGATCTAGCGAAGTGGGTGATTCGATGATAGACAGTCATCGCCCCACTCAACACCTGCGTGTCATCAGAGGTAGGTCGACCTGTTCCATGTACTACGAAGCCGCTCAATGCTTGTGCTCGCTACACCGTTACCTACAGTAAATAACAGGTTCCACAAACGTTCGCATACCAGTACTATGACTGACATTGGAGGAATGAGTACTGCCTCTGAGAATCTGCACAGAGAAGAGATAAATATCGTGCTATATAACATAGCATCTTTTCCGGATCCCACCAGGTACTATGGGTCAGTGTGCCAGCGCAGGCAGTCCGTGGTGGATGTCGATGAGCTCCAAGTGTGTCACGTCATGCTCACCCTTATCATCTTGCCCACACGGTCCCTGCGGCGGCATAGAATTCACGACTAACACATCGGTCTTTGACTTGGAACGCGCTCAAATGATCGCTTGCTTGAGGTTCACTGCATCATCATCGGCATTCCTCACCATAGTGATATCGGATTGCGTGCGAGTTTCCTTTCGAGGTTTTGTGATACTGCTTACTCCGAGATTCGGGTCTCCTACTTGCTGACTTTTGCTTATAAGTCGTAACAAACATGCTATCTCGGTCTCTCCCTCCTCTCTCCGTCAGCCACGCAATAATTTCCTTATGTCTGTTACTACTTCTATCTTACATAGGACACCGTGGACCCCACCCATCGCAGTTCGCGCCGAGGGTATTTATGTCGACCTTGAAGATGGTCGTCGTGTGATCGATGGAATCGGTGGGGCGGCCGTGACTTGTATCGGTGCTAGCCATCCAAAAGTCATCTCCGCCATCAAGGACCAGCTTGATACTCTTACTTGTCCGTATCAGCTGGTATTTGCGATATGCGATAACTAACGCCTGCATCCATTCATTAGATGTATACAATATGCAACTGTCCAGCAATCCTTCAGAGGATCTTGCGAAACACCTTATCGATTCAAGCAAAGGAGCGTTTGAACTTGTAGCATTCGTATCTGGTGGCAAGTCTAACTGTTAGACAAGCATAGCATAACTCCCAACATTCAATTACAGGTTCAGAGGCCATGGAGGCTGCAATTAAGCTTTCCAGACAGGTTTGTGATAACCCCGGTGATTTACCTTCTCTGATGAAGGAATATCAGTACTTCGTTGAAATCGGACAACCCGGAAGAAAGAATTTTATTGCCCGTCAACTATCATACCATGGCAATACTCTGAGCACCTTATCGCTCAGTTATCACCCCGCTCGGCGTGAACCTTATGCAGATATTCTTGACATGGAGCATTTCCATCACGTTTCTCCCGCGTATGCGAAACGCTTCCAGAAACCAGGGGAAACAGAAGACCAATACGTCGAGCGCCTTCGAAAAGAGTTAGAAGACAAGTTCATTGAGCTTGGTCCGGAGACCGTAATCGGATGTGAGTTATTCTATTATCCGTTTACCTGCACTGAGTTTGATCCTAGTTGCCGCGGAAACTGTTGTTGGTGCGACCACCGGTGTTTTGAGTGCACCAACAGGTTACTTTGCAGCGATGAAGTCTGTTTGCGAGAAGTACGGGGCCTTGTTTATCTTGGATGAAGTTATGTGTGGGATGGGCAGTAAGTATTTTCTCTTGGGCAACGAGTAATGTCTAACATGCATTCCCAGGGATGGGCTCCTTACATGCATGGCAAAGTGTCGGTGATGGTGCAGCCCCTGATGTGCAGGCAATTGCGAAAGGACTTGGTGGAGGGTACGTGACTGCGTACTTGAGGAATTTGTCTGACAAAGCTGAATACATAGTTATGCATCCATTGGAGCAGTGCTCTTATCTCCCAAGGTTGCGAGGGGCATACGGGGCGGATCAGGTATTCTTAAACATGGACACACGTACCAGGTAACGTGAGTTTCCCTTAGAATATGTGACGATCTCAGCGTTCTTCTAGGCACATCCATTAGCATGTGTGGCATCCTTAGCCGTACAAAGGATCATTGAAGAAGAGGATTTGCTTGCAAGGGCCGTACGAAATGGTGAATTGATGGAAAAGCTCCTTCATCAGGGACTATCGTCGGAGGGTGCGGCAGCCAAGCCATTCACATTCGATATCCGCGGTCGTGGCGCATTTTGGGGCATCGAGTTTGATTTCTCGGGTCTCGAAGCAGAGAGACTTAATTTGGGGGGCAAGATGTTTGCGATGCTCGTCCAAGCCCGCTGCCTCGAGAATGGTCTCATTGCCATGGGAATGACTGGAGGGGCCAATCTTGATGGGACCAAAGGCGACCACGTCTTATTAGGCCCTGCATTCAATGCGACGATAGAAGAAATTGAAAATATTGTGGAAATATTCGTCAGGAGTGTGGATGAGGTTCTCGAGGAATCTTTGCGTGATGGGTCTACTTTCTGATGGGTCTGGGATGGTTTGAATAGATCTATTAGATCGACTACCAGCAACCCTTGCAGCACTGAGTGACGTGTGTAGAGTTAGGGTGTTTCCCACGCCTTCCCCTACGTAGTTGTCAATACTGTTTAGTTGCACGCCCACTAGCACTATCCAGCAGCGCTTTTGTTTCTTTCTCCTCAACCGCGCCCTTGTCTTAGTTCTGTTAAGCTTTTTGAATCGATGGCTGGGAGCATGCTCTAAATGGACTTCCAACCTATCCATCAACAAGAGGCCACAAGCTCCAGTACCTCTCAGCTACCCCAATCAGAACCAGCCCAAATTCTTTCCGCTTCCAGCTCAACTACTGTTTTGCAATCAAGACCGCTGCGCTCCAGTGCTAGAGTCAAGGCTTCCAGGCAGAAGGAGAAAGAGCGCGAACAAGCAAGAGACAAGGACAGCGACACTGTGGAGCAATCAGGTGTACCACCGGAAACCACACGTTCGTTCAAGCCAACGAATTCAAAGAACAAACGTTCCCGTGAAGTTCCTTCGGGAAAGGGAAAAGCAAAGGACACTACCGACGATTCTATCCGAACTTCTAAAAGGTGTGTCATCCTGTGAACTTCGACACATTCGTGTCTGACGCTCGCCATCTGCCGCGGTTCTAGGGCAAGGAGAGCCACTTTCCCATCGGCCACAACCTCGTCTCTCACAATCAACGAACCAACTAAGGACCGGAAAGGGAAAAAGCGTGCTGCGCCTGAAGCTGATTCTGAAGAAGAGGGGGGAAATTCAGTCGCAGCGTCATCTTCCAAACGCTCCAGAACTACAGCCTATTCCTTGAGATCTAGAGCCGGCCCTTCAATTTCGATCTCTGCACCAATGCCGAAAAAGTCCAGGTATGGTGTTATCATTCGGTGTGAACGTGTGCTGATGCTATACCCTCAGACCTTCTCCAAGCAAAAGCAAAGTGGCTACTAAGGCAAAGGCCACCGCCACAGCTAGTACCTCCAGAATCCATGATGAAGACGTTGATATGGTGGACTCAGAGATGCTCAAGTGCGAAGAACCTTTGCAGGGAGATCAGAGGGATAGTTATGTGAATGACGATGACGACGCGGATGACCGGGATAATGAACCACTTGTTGAGGGTGGTGGAGACGATGGTGGAGACGACGACGAGCGGTCTCCAACGGAAGGCTCCCGAGGATTTGGTGGTCTGGACGAGACTGCTGCGATGGCCATTTTCGGTGATTATCGACACCTTGGATCATATATGGTGTCCCTTTCGGGACGTCTCAAGACCATGCTGAACAATATCAAGTCTACCGCCAGTCCGACCACTCGTCTTGTGACTCTACAAGAGTTGAGCGAGCTACTTTCCATTTCCACCGAGGATACTCTGGCCGGCTCATTCCAGGTTGAAGAGTTCGTGCGTGAGCTTGTTAAGATTTTGGGAGGACGAGGCGTGAATGAAGACGAAGACGATGATGTGGGTGACGACGAAGATCCAGACGCCGCTCTCGCTGCAGCCCTGGCTATAAGTGCTGGAGGCAATCAAGGGGATGACAATCTCGAAGCTCAAATGCTTGCTTGTAGATGCCTCGCCAATCTCATGGAAGCTCTGCCAGGGGTAGCGCATACCGTAGTTTATCACGGCGCTATCCCTGTTCTCTGCGGCAAGCTGATAGAGATATCTTACATTGATCTTGCCGAACAAACCCTCAGTGTAAGCCCGGTCTTTTCTGTACTTCTTGTTATCCCTGACGATGCTGTCACAGACATTGGAGAAAATCTCAGAGGAGTTCCCAAGCTCCATCGTTCGTGAAAATGGACTAGCAGCTTTACTGAATTACCTTGACTTTTTCTCCATTGCCGTCCAAAGAACTGCACTTCAGGCTGCCGCTAACTGCTGCAGAAATATTTCGTCTGACCACTATCCTATGGTTCTTGGTGTCTGGCCGATAATCCGCAATTGTTTGGGGTACTCTGATCAAAGACTAGTTGAGTTTGCTTGTCTTTGCGTTATCCGGATTATCGACTCCTATCATCGTGCATCTACGGAGAACCTGGAAAATCTTTTGGACGAAACAGCAATTCGTGCCATAAATCTTCTCCTCATGCCCTCGGGAGGATCGCCTTTGATCGCGGCGAACACATATACCCTGCTTTTAAGGGCGCTGGCTACCGCGGCCCGTGCTAGTCCCCGGATTACCGTCACTTTGTTGCAAGCAGACATTGTGGATACACTCTATCAGATTCTTACTGGCGTTTTGCCTTCTGCATCTGCTGCAATGCTTGAAGGCGGACAAGGCCTTGGTGGTGATGTTACGCACATGACCGTAATGGAGAACTTGGCACACCGCTCCAAAGATCAAGTAGAAGAGGCGCTCAGTCTCATCTCAGAACTGATGCCTCCACTTCCAAAAGGTGGTTAATTTCATATCATCACAGGAAGTGGTGCTTACATACTTCTAGATGGTGTTTTCGATCACAAGGGCTACACCGACAAGGCTTTGGCGCGGATGATAAAAACTAGGGCTAAAGCTGATCGTGCTGCTGCCCGCCAAGCTGCTACGGCAACTCACTCCTTGACAGATGCAGCCATGACACCTGAAACGCAGCAGAACGTTACTGGTCACCACGATTTTACTCAAGAATTAGATGCTCAGGCTCAAGATGCAGACGAGGCAATGCCCGTTATATCTGGCCTGGAACCTCCATCGGACAGAACGGAATTGCTACGTTCCAAACCAGAGGTCGTTGGACGTTTCATGCAGTTGATGGTTCCCATTCTTATTGATGTCTATGCTGCGAGCGTGATCACACCGATCCGTGTCAAGACACTCACGGGTTTGTTAAAGGCTGTGGGCTTTTCAGAAGGAATCGAACTCAAGACTGCTTTGCACGTCAGTGCTTCGACTTCTAGATTATACATTGACTAACGTCTCCCTCAGTTGGTCCCAGTTGCCAGCTTCGCGTCGTCCATCCTATCATCGAAGGATCACCCATCGTTAATCATTGGAGCTTTACAGCTTGTTGACCTTCTTCTACAAAAACTTCCTTTTGAATATAGGCCAGCCTTGCGAAGGGAAGGTGTTTTCCACGAAATTGAAGTTCTCGCTTCTAGAGCACTCTCCACGACAAAGTCAAAAGATAAGGATGTGCCAGATCTTTCTATTATGGGAGACGTCGCCGTCTACGCCTCTTCTGCAATATCAGGACACAAAAAACATCATATATTCTCTCTGGAGCCAGAAGATGCAATCACATTGCGCGCTCGTGTCATGCGCTTCAAGTACTCACTGGGCCAAGACGATGGTGGCAGTAACAGCGATGACTCATTCAACAATCTTCAGCGCTTGGTCAAAAAGCTGGCCGCGCCAGACATATCTGAGCAAGCAATGATTTCCACTTTGAGAGAGTTTGCAGACCACTTTTCCTCAGAGAACTCGGTTTCCAGCTTTGAACTGCTGCGGAGCGGTGCCGTGGAGGGACTTCTTAGGTTTTCTACAGAGAAAGGCACAGGTCAGCCTTTTTTTTTGTTGTAGCCCATGCGTATTGAAAATATGTAGTTCCAATCAAACGCCGCCAGGAGATTCTGTTCGATACATTTACTCGGTCTTCCAGAGTCGGAAGTTTGAATCAATCTCCCCTTACTATTCTGGTTAAGAAGCTGCAAGAAAGCCTGACCAGGATGGAGAACTTTGAGGTGATCACTATCGCGCAAGGCAGTGATGGTAACCTTTTTTTTGTTTGCATGCACGGTTAATTGCTAACTTAGCTTCTAAGACTCGAAACGAAGTTCTCCGTCGTTACTCGCCCGCCAGTTACGACTTCGCTTGGTTGCTGACGACGACTCAGATATCCCACGAAATCTGCAGAATATGGTTGTATCGATACATGCCATCGCCACATTCCAGGCCCTCAATGACTACCTTCGCCCTCGGGTTGCTGGATCATCCAGTGGTCGTACGACTAACATGCTCGCATCACTGGCTGCATCTGGCTTTGGTCCAGGGACTGCTTCTCGAATACCACCTGATCACGAAGCAGGCCAAGCCACAATAGCACCTGCTATTCATCCTCCTTCGTCATCAGATGCCCCACCGAGTGAAGTCCGCCGGAGACGTAGCCAACGTCTTAGCGTGAAGAACGGACCTCCAGGATCGTCCGAGCCTGTTCCAGACAACCCTTGGCCTGCAACGACTAGTTTAGCTTCAGCTTCGGACAGTATATCTAGGGGGGAAGAACCATTGGTTCAAGAAAGCGACCTCGCCGCTGAATTCACGGATGATGAAGTCGACGCAGAGGTCAGATCCATCCCCAGATGTGAACCATTCTGACCCCATGCTATGCAGGTCTTTGAAGAGGACGAGGATGGTGACCTAGCGGCTGACAAGACCGTAACGTTATCGGTTGCTGAAGGTGTGTCGCAGGATCTGTTATCATACATACACTCATGTGCTACTTTACAGACGATGGCAGGATCGAAGCACAAACACCAGATGGTACACGCGTCACAACACCAAATTCCTCGAAAGGGGGTATCCCACATATGACATTAGTTCAGCCAGGAAATACTGCAAAATCCTCTTATGCTGCAGCCCTAAAGGCTAAACCTACTGATTGGCATCTTGCATTCTGGATGGACGAGCACTTACTTCCTCTGGATCTGACTATATATGGCGCAATTCACCAGCATGAGATGAGAAAGAAGGCGGGTTCTCAGCCATCAAGCGCTATGTGGCAGGGCGTATACTCAGTCAAGTATAAGAAAGTCAGCGGGCCACCACCTAGTCAAGAGTGTAAGGGCCCTCCGTGACATTCCGGCCAAAACTTGCTAATAGGCTGTCTTTAGCGCGAAGCGAAGCAGTTGCAAGGATTCGATCACCTAGCCCCTCCCTTTCTTCGCTACCCGACGATGCACCCCATGCTAAGATACTACGCCTCCTTCGGGTCCTTCACAAGCTCAACGCAGTAGAAGCTGAACGTCCTACAAGGCCTCTTGAACGCTACACCTTACCAGAATCCGCGTTTATTAATAACAAGCTGACGGCCAAGCTCACCCGACAACTAGAAGAGCCAATGATCGTTGCGAGGTTTGTTAATTTTCAAATGTTGATGATAAACCCTCAAATATTTTTCTCTAGTTCCTGTTTGCCTGACTGGGCAATTGACCTTCCCCAAAACTTCCCTTTCCTCTTCCCGTTCGCCACTCGCTACAACTACTTGCAATCTACATCATTCGGTTATGCACGCCTTATTCTCAAGTGGCAAAGTCAACAGAACCGAGGGCAGGACACCTCCCGCCGTGACGATGGAATCGGGTTCCTTGGTCGACTGCAGCGTCAAAAAGTTCGGATATCACGCAAGCATATTCTCGAGTCCGCAGTCAAGGTATTCGAACTCTATGGGTCCTCTTCTTCCATTCTGGAAGTAGAATACTTTGAGGAAGTCGGTACTGGTCTTGGCCCAACCCTGGAGTTTTACTCGCTTGTTTCCAAGGAATTTGCGCGCAAGGACTTGAAGATTTGGCGTGATGCGGATGCGGGTTCTCCTAGGATCTATGTCCATCATCCTGCCGGGCTTTATCCTGCACCTATTAGTCCTGACGATATCGCGAACGACGGGGGACAGTATGTGCTAACCTTGAATCAACTGTTTACTTGACTGACTCTTTCAAGGAAACGGACCCACATCCTTCGAGTAATTGGGCAGTATGTAGCCAAAGCGATGTTGGACTCCAGAATTATCGATCTTTCCCTTAACAAGATCTTCATTAAGCTCGTTCTTGGGGAAGAAGTTCCGTTGACCATTGATTCACTCAGGGTGCGTAGTTACTTGTCGACTAAATGAATATTGCTGACGATATTTTAGTCGGTTGATAGCGACCTTGCCAATTCTCTCGCCAAACTACAGAACTATGCGACTCTCAAGGGACAGACAGAAAAGGTTAGTTTCATTGCAACTACTTATGCATGCCTGCTTCCTCATCTGCTTTGAATAGCTCCTGCGCAAAGTCGCACTAATGGATATTGTCAACGTCGAAGATCTTGCTCTCGATTTCACATTACCAGGCTACGACATTGAGCTGAGGGTACGTGATACGTGGTTGCCTTGACATGGCTCCCGACCTCTTGAATAAACAGCCTGGTGGTCGTGACATCGCTGTGACTTCCGACAATGCGGAACAATATATCCATGAAGTTTTGGATGCCATTATCGGGACAGGAGCTCGACCACAGGCAAAGGCCTTCAGGGAAGGGTTCTCAAAAGTCTTTCCTGTCTCTGATCTGCAGGCGTTCTCTGCGGATGAGTTGGTGATGCTCTTTGGTAACTGCGACGAGGACTGGAGTATTGAAAGTGTGTTTTGTCCTGTCTCGACTAGCTATCATGCTCAGATTATCATAGCTCTCAACGAGGCCATCAAGGCTGACCACGGATTTAATGGGGAGAGTCGCTCAATTCGCGACTTGATCGAGCTGATGTCTGAATTCGATGTGACCACGCGACGTGATTTCTTGCAATTCATCACCGGAAGTCCCAAGTTGCCTATCGGAGGTTAGTCCCTTGCTACAGTTGCCTGTTGTTTAGCTAACCACACTTTACTGTAACAGGTTTCCGGGGCCTCAATCCACCACTTACCGTCGTTCGGAAACCTCATGAGCCCCCACTTACCGCTGATGACTATCTTCCCAGCGTCATGACTTGCGTCAACTATCTGAAGCTTCCGGAGTACAGCTCAAAGAAAGTAATGAGAGAGAAGTTGTGTACGGCGATGAAGGAAGGAGGCGGCAGCTTCCATTTGTCTTGAGTAATACTGTGTTTCACTGAACTAACTTTTTTACGCATCGATTATCTCTCTCGCAATAAGTATAAGTATTGTTCTTCGTCGAGATAATGAGCAACATGGTGGCATGTAGAAGAGGATGTCGGTCATATCGGCTTACGTTACGCTGATTGGCTGCGGAGCGTGCAACGAGGGCGGTGCAGACGTGGATGGAGGACCATTGGAGCTACCCCAATTAATTACCCGTCGAAGCATGTATGTGCGTCCGGACAGACCACTCGTCGTAAAGTGCACATTTGACCGGTCGAACAAGCACATCAGCTTCGCATCGGCCAAGAATTGTTCTTACGATCTCCTGAAGAGCAAGGTGTGTTCAAAAACACTTGTATTGAAGCTAACGACCGTTCAAATGGATACCATGTAGATCGAGCAGTGCTTCTCCCTCTATGCTACCCCCTACGTGATCTCGTACAAGGATGATGATGGCGAAGTTACCGACATCTCAACGGAATCAGATCTCACCGAGGCCATCCAATATTTCCAGGCCGGAACCGATGATCCACCATTATCTTCCGCAGCATCCATACTCTCGGGGAGGAGTTTCGGCGGTAGACGACGTATCACCCTTCGAGTTCACATAACGGTGGACTACGATGGCCCCAGCTTGAGTGATACTTCAAGTCTGGTGAGCCTGGAGGACTACAAAGGAAGAAACAAGAGCAGCGGAGAACTCAGCTGGACAGAGGTGAGGTTCACTGGCGAGGTGCAAGATAACCGTTCCCATACCTCTTCACCTTTCGAGCACGTCCTCTCGCAGTCTGCGCAAGACAGAGGCGCGGCATGGCTCCGAGACCAGAACGCACGCACTATCAAAGCCATGCTGGGCGCTACACCCGAACCATCAGAATCCGACTCTCGATCAGTGTCCATGTCGTTGTCCGAGGAACAGCATTCGCAGGAGAACATAGATGGCGATCTTGCGTTACAGCGGGATCCACGGGGAAAGTATTATTACTCCTATACGGGCGGGAGCTGCTCCACGCATGATTCAGGATATGAGGACTGGTTCAGCGTCAAGGACGGAAACGCGCCTTCCGCGAGTTCGTCAGCAGGGCATATACGGCCGAATAGCATGCAGCTCAGTTGGCTTGCTTCGCAGCAGATGGTCCATGACGAAGACCTTGCGAGAGACTCTGCTACATCTACTTCTAGCTCGGAGCAGGCTCCTTTCTCTCCCGATATCCCTTCAGAAGACATACAGTTCCTTCCGTCGGCCGTGCCTCCACCTGGCACACTTACAACGTGCTCCGAGTGTGGTGTATTTCTGGACGCCATTCGCTATGTATGCGCAATGTGCGGGGAAAAGGAACCAGTCGGCAACTCGTTTGTGACTAGCGAACCTTATCTAGACGCTGGAAAAGGGAAGGAAAAGGGTTCGGATGCCGTGCATGCTTACCCACCGTTTACCCACCAAACCTCCCCGCCCTCTTCCTCCCTTTCTCCTTCATCAACGCTATGGAGCAGCTCTCCGCCTATGCGTAGTGAGCACCCTAACAACAAGTCCTTGCCTTGTCTCCCATCCTCGAGCCCAACATTATACAATGCTATGCCTCCATCTGGGTCAGAGAATGCGGGATATGAGCTTTGTTCCGGCTGTATAGAAGCTGCGGGCATCTATCACGCCCTTTGTACTAGTACCGAGCAGGTGGGCAGTATTGGTCCAGGATCTACCGAGGATGCAATGTCGTTGTGGACACGTTCTGCTCCTCGGCACAAGGGACAAATTCGCCATGCGTATTTCGAAAAAGTTTGGGGACATCAAGGTTGGGATGACGTCGGTGCGTGATAAACATCTAACTTCGAGTGTTTTGCTGTGCTAAAGATGGAGGAGCCGATTTTAGAGCAGGAAGATATGCTGACGTGTAAATGTTCAACTTGCAATACGACGATTCTTGGGAAACGCTACAAATGTGCATCTTGCAAGAAATTCAATCTTTGTCGCGCCTGCTATAGGTTGCTTGATCTATTCTACAATTTGACCGACTACTCATCAGTGTGCCTTGCGTTTTTAGTCAAGTTCATGACATACATCCTGCCCATGCTTTCTTGCTTGTCATGGAGAAACCACCAAGGTTGAAGAACGGATCCGAATATATACCTGCCCCAATGCGACACGCGAACGAAGAACGATGTATGCATCCAGTGTCTTCCAGTTTTTTTTATATGAAATAATTATTACCCGCAGCCATGAAGCACCCAGGTGTCAAGTGCGCACAGTATGTGCCCAACTTGATACATATTTGCATTCGTTGATTTTTTTTCCTCCCCACAGCTGCCTCCAAGACATTCTAGGCGCCCGTTTTCATTGTGCAATCTGTGACTCCGTTGACATATGCTCCAACTGCGAATCCGCCGGACTTCCGGGAAACCTAGATTCATCCGATGGAGGACACTTGTCATCGCACATCATGATAAAGGTTTTTTCGCCTCGTCATTCCTCGAGCATTCCTTTATCTGACATTGAGCAGATTCCATACCCACTCGAGACTCAGGAGGTTCAGACAGCGTCCCGCCGTGCCATCCATCTTTGGACAGGCCGGGATGCAGCGCATGTGCTCGCCGCAGCCCACTCAAAACCTCCTTCCGTTTATTCTTCCTATGCGCAAACTGTGGTAGGCTCTCGAATGCAGTTCGCCGCGCAAGACGATCCACCGGAAAACCATCGTATAATTTGCGATGGATGCCATGAGGTCCGTACACCAACTGAGACAAAGACCCTAAATGAATCTTTTTTCGACAGACTATCTTTGGGACGAGGTTTCAATGTGCAACGTGCCCTTCGTTGCCCAACCCATTCAGCTTGGTCCGTATTGTCTTGTCGCATGTGCGAAACATAGCTGACAGAAACAAAAAGTGCGCGTCTTGTGAGGAGCGTTCGTATATGCTGCACGATCCTATGCATGCCTTCTTCAAACTCCCTCGGCCGGTTCATCGTCTGGTTCAGTCCTCTACCGGGTTCTTGCCCAAGTTGTATGTTATTTTCTACTTTCTGGTTCGAATCGCTGAACTTCCTTAGATACAAGGTCCCCGCCGGGCCTGTGGGTGGCCTCGCCACCCACGCAGATCCCAAAGGTATGCGAGAAAGTCATACCTTAGACTCTTTCCTCACTATCGCATACAGAATACCTCTCCTTTCTTGTACATTCTACAGCGCTTTGCGACCGCTGTCTGGAACGCATTCGTGGTGCCTGGTTTCGATGCGCGTACTGCGCAAAGGATCTCTGTGCTGATTGTGAAGCCGTTGATACGCACGATGGAACGCACTTGTTTGTGGTCTTCAAAGCACCAGTAAGATTTACCAGCTGTTCGCAGTGAATTTTACGCGTACTCAACTTTCACTAGGTTGATATGCCGCAATTCCGGTGATGTCGCGAATGCCTATAGAGAGAATGTATACTGACTTCAGCAGCAGACAATTTACGAACTTGGAAAATCCAGCACCAATTATTTCCTTCCCGGTCTATCTGTAATACAGGTCAATGAACCAGAACGTATATACCATGTCAAGCACGATATAATCAACGGGTTGACCAGAAAGCTGACGTAGACCACAAGCACTGTACCGATTGGATATTGTAGCCCTCTATCAACTCAGCTCTTTTTGAACCCTGTTCCATGAATTGATATCAGTGGCGTCCCTACCCTGAACAAAAGACAAACCAAGTCTTCTCCTCTCGTAGAACAGGTCTGTTCTACTGGCACCAAGATTGACGATCTTTGGACAGCCATCACGATCTTTTTCGAGTCGTGTGCACTCGGCACAGTAATACGCATCCGAAATACCTGAACAAAACACCTTCATCATTTGTGCAAAGAACATGGTGAATGAATAGTACCTGGAGAACCGCAGATGATGCACCTGCCGCCATAAGTCCCAAAGTTGCATTCATCACATATACGAACGAGGGTCTCGGGACGAACATAAGAGTCGCAGACAGGGCTGTAAGTCATGTATCGTTAGATTGACCAGGGCATGCTGTGAAGCGATGCTCACCATTTACCATCGCACTTTTCACACAAACGTCCGATAGCTAGCGACAGCGTGTCAGTGATTATCAACGAGGCAGTCCAGAGGCGGTAGTCACCGATACCAGGCTGACGCCTGCACATGATAAGATCTAAATCAATCTATGAGACAGCATGGAATGAGAGTTGTCAGAGAACTCACCGGGATGATGTTTTGACATGACTGGTCAAAACGGTCACGGTGGATTTGTCATGACACACAGTTGTTGATAACTATTTATGCACTGAATATGTGGCTGTGCTATTAAGTAAGAAACCATCCAAGAGTGATTCTAGGCCAAGCGGATGCAACCGCAGAGAAATGTATATATCTGCTATTGAAACCAGGGTCGAAGTATCCACAGTGCCATGATCTCCTTCCCAGCATCCACCTGGCAGTACGCCCTCGTTCGAAAGACGACGAAAAGGCGTCCCAGAAACAGCATGGACGACACACAGGG
>JBBPNZ010000441.1:0-19835 GCA_038091195.1 Phylloporus rhodoxanthus | reverse complement strand
TGAGATGTTTTATTGACGCGATCTGTCAGATCAAGTGCTTGAAGAGACTCTTGCAAAGCATGGCCATGGTGGTTCCGATCTGCCGATTACGATCAAGTTTTCTCTCACCACCGAGTCACGCGAAGCTGGTGATGCGGTAGAGCGTCAAGCCGCCGACGCTATGACCAAAGCTACTGCAGCACTCGACCCCACACCCCAAGCAGTTGTTCAACTTGGTTCGGTCGTCGAGACCAGCACAACCATCATCACCGAGGCTCAGACGTTCGAGACCACATGGGGCGTTCTATTGAAGAGGATGGACCTATTCAACAAGATTGTCACTGACATTGCGGCGGTATTTAATGTTTATCGACTTGTTTCTCCTTGTCTAAATGCAACATAGATCCACCCGTACACTTCTCTGGCTTGGTCGGTTATTTCCGCTGCGAACCAGGTCTGTTTGTCGTTTTCTAATTCATATCATCACTGATCATGAGTGATGATGTAGCTGCTCGTAAACCAGAAAACTCGCGACAATCAGATTATTCGCTTAGCAAGCGCCATGAGCGACGTCTTTTCATTCGTTCACGACGCTGAGCCATTGAAGGCAATCAAGGCACATATGAAGATGATCATACTTTTACTCCGGCAAGTGACGGAGTGCGGTTACTTCGTTGCTGAATACGCTAAACAAAAGAGTTTCTGTGAGTCATCATTGATTTCAAGGTGACAAGATACCGATGGTACATCTAGGGATCCGAGTGGCAAAGTACACGATCTCTGACATCGATGCAAAGATCGCCAGTTACCAGAACAAGCTGCAAGAACTCAAGACTGCATTCCTCGAGCAAGTGACTCTGCAGACTGGGGTTACCGTCGTTCGTATGATGAATGCCCTGGAGCAAACCAGTGAGCCATACCTGTTTGATTGTGATCAAGATACTCATGATGTACAACCTAGCAGAAAATATCGACCTGAACGAGATGCCATATGCACATGGAGCTAGGTACGCGGAAGAGAAGGGTTGTCTGTTAGGAACTCGCGA
The DNA here is from genome assembly GCA_038091195.1 of Phylloporus rhodoxanthus. NCBI lineage: Eukaryota > Fungi > Basidiomycota > Agaricomycetes > Boletales > Boletaceae > Phylloporus > Phylloporus rhodoxanthus. The sequence goes on along the minus strand of JBBPNZ010000441.1, from coordinate 18,810 downwards.
ATCCCTCATACATGAGATCTGTGACGTTCTCAACGATCCCGCTAGAGATGCTCCCCGAGTCTGCCTTCTCACTGGTGTCGCTGGATCAGGAAAGTCTGCGGTCGCTCACTCCGTTGCTCGGCTATACGAGGAACAGAGGAGGCTAGGGTCGTCGTACTGCTTCTCCAGCGCTGACGTTGCAGGGCGGAATCCAGGAAATCTTTTCAGCACTGTTGCATTGGACCTCTCTGATCACGATCCTCAGTACAAGTCTGCGCTGTGGAAGATCGTAAAGGACAGTCGAGCGCTTCGCACGTCGACTTCGCCTGCAGAGCAAGTGAAGCGCCTTATCGTTGAACCTAGCGAGCACCTCCATGTTATTGGCCCATTGGTCATCGTCATCGACGCCCTTGACGAGAGTGGTGATGCAGCCAGTCGCAAGCTACTCATGCATGCCATTTCTACGCAATTCAACCAAAATACCCTACCAACGAACCTTCGTTTCCTCGTCACAACTCGACCAGAGAACGACATCATCACCGCATTTTCAACTGGTTCTCACCTCGTTCGTAAACAAATGAGTGACGTTCCCGATCAGACCGTCGAGAAGGACATAGAAAAGTTCATCCGTCATTCCCTTTCCGAGATCCCCGAACTCGAATCCTCTCTGCCAAACGGGGAGTGGTGTCGGGTGCTCGTCAAGCATTCCCATCGTTTGTTCCAGTGGGCACGGACTTCGTGCAACTTCATTCAGGGAGAAGGCGCTGCTGCACTCAGCCCTAGCGAGCGGTTTGACATCGTCGTCAAGAGTGGTCACGATCAATCTCTGGACCAGCTCTATCGGACTATTCTGGGAACCATTTTAGAACGAGACTTTACGGTAGAAGTTGCTCGAAGCCGTTTTCATGCTCTCATGGCTATTATCCTTTCGCTCCATGAGCCGTTGTCGCTAGCTTCGCTTGGTACTCTGTTCGGTGATAGGCTGAACGCCCGGGAGATTGTCAAGCCCCTGGGGTCGTTGCTGGACGGGGTGTTGAGCGAAGACAAACCCATCCGCCCGCTCCATACATCGTTTCGTGACTTTTTGCTGGACGAGAAGCGCAGTCTCACTTTCCATATCCCCATCCTACCCCGCCATTCCCACTCCATCGGACAGGCATCGCTTGCATGCATGCGACGTATGCTCAAGTTCAATATGTGCAACCTGAGTGACTCCCGACTCCGCAACACAGAAGTCCCTGATCTAACCCATCAGATAACCAAGGCCATTCCACCCTACCTGTCATACTCTTGTCAGTACTGGATGAGCCACCTACAACATGCTGAATGTACCACAGTATTGTTGGCTGAGGTGACTGAATTCTTCAAGAAGTTCTTCCCCTACTGGGTTGAAGCCATCAGCCTACTCTCCCTCTCTTCCCCATTCTCAACTATCCTATCTGCCCTGGAGACCTGTACCATCCTACAGACCTGGGCCAAGGTGAGATAAAGTATTATCAATACATTTTGTAGTGCTGATGGGAGATTTTATCAGGATCATGAGATTGCCAGCCTGTCATCAGAAGCATTCAAATTCATTCAAACATTTGCATCTGTTCTCAGAGTGTCCACTCCCCATCTCTATCTATCAGCTATGGCTCAGACCCCTTCAAATTCACCATTGCACACATTGTGGGTTGACCATCTGCAAAAGCATATTTCAGTCACATCTGGACATCCAGCTTCTTGGCCAGCAGAAGTTCATACTCTGGAGGGTCATACAGGACATGTCAATTCTGTTGCCTATTCTCCTGATGGAAGGCACATTGTTTCTGGCTCTAAAGACATGACCATCAGAGTTTGGGATTCAACCACTGGCCAGGCTGTGGTAGGTCCATTTCAGGGGCACACAAACTGGGTCAACTCTGTTGCCTATTCTCCTGATGGAAGGCACATTGTTTCTGGCTCTTCAGACAAGATCAGTGTTTGGGATGCAACCACTGGCCAGGCTGTGGCAGGTCCATTCCAGGGGCACACACATTGGATCAACTCTGTTGCCTATTCTCCTGATGGAAGGCATATTGTTTCTGGCTCTTCAGACAAGACCATCAGGGTTTGGGATGCAACCACTGGCCAGGCTGTGGCAGGTCCATTCCAGGGGCACACACATTGGGTTAACTCTGTTGCCTATTCTTCTGATGGAAGGCACATTGTTTCTGGCTCTTCAGACAAGACCATCAGGGTTTGGGATACAACCACTGGCCAGGCTGTGGCAGGTCCATTTCAGGGGCACACACATTGGGTCAACTCTGTTGCCTATTCTTCTGATGGAAGGCATATTGTTTCTGGCTCTTATGACAACACCATCAGGGTTTGGGATGCAGCAACTGGCCAGGCTGTGGCAGGTCCATTCCAGGGGCACACAAATCAGATCAACTCTGTTGCCTATTCTCCTGATGGAAGGCACATTGTTTCTGGCTCTTCAGACAAGACCATCTGTTACGATTTATCTTCTCTTTCATCGCCTCGTCTTGTTCATCTTCTCCTCTCACTTTGACAATTGGCTAGGTGATCGTTGCTACCATCACTCCGCTTTTCTTCTGATCACCGGACCTATCTCGTTTACCTTGATCCGACTACCGTGTGAGACTTCTTCCTCTTCCGCTCTTCCGAACACTATTCTCTCTCACGACGGTTAACTTCGCCCGCGTTCCATAACGTTCTTCTTTGTTCGTTTCCTCTCTTGTCCTAGTTTCCTTTCTTGTCTTCTTGGTCCGTGCGCAAGGTAGACACGTATAAATACCTTGTTCGACTCTCGTGTACTTTAGTCTTGAACTGCGCAATACTAGCGTATTATCAAGTCCTCATCCTTGCGACTTCTCAGTCGAACCCTTAGTCCTCGTCTCGCTCAAGGTAACCCCTTGACCGACCTTCGTCTTAGTCTCGTTCCAGGAAACCCCTGAACGACCCTCGTCCTCGTCTTCGCTCAAGGAACCCCCTTGACCGATTCCTCGTCCTCTTCGTTGTCTCTTGAGTTGGTCTCTTCGTGAGTATCACTCGAGTCAACACGTTTAGGAGCCTCGCCCATTGTATACGCTACGCGTAACACTGACCTCAATGAACTTTATATGCAGCAGGACAATAAGTGACATTTCAGACTCTGATTTTCCACTCCGTATTGTTTATACATTTGCTTAGGCCTTCAGGGGTTCAGGTCTAAGAGGGGGATACTATCATATCTGCTAAGTTCAACTCTAATGTTCTGGACTTTCTCCTATGAACTCTAATGCATCCTCTATCAGAATGACCTGGAGTTATTAGACTTGCTTATCCATATTCCTTTATATTCTCTTGCATTCTATTACTCATTTGGTTAGACTCATACTTAGACGTCATCCATACCTGTGCTCTATTGCAAGCATAGCTTCAGGCTATTTTCCTTCTGACCTCCATCTTACCAATTCCTTAGAAATCCTTCATCATCCCATTTTACTCATTACTTCAGACTTTCATATATAAACCCTGTACTCTAAACTGTAGCACCTCAGTTCGAATATTTACTTAGTCTTAACTCCTCTTCTCATATCAACTCCGAACTTGAGCTTAGGCTCTCTTCTCTGATCTCCAACCCTCTGCTCTAAATCTTTGGACATGAGACTTGTCAAGGGCGCACCATATAAAATGAAGCCAATATCCCTTCCATCGCTATAACTCCAGAGTTCCAGAGCCTGCATAGGAGTTCAAACCAAACTTAACAGCCCTATTTGAGCTGAACTACAGGTATATGCCAATCCTAAACCAATAAATTGAAGAAGAGATAGTCTCCTTAGTGCCAGGTATTCACTCATTTGTATGATGAACAAAGGAGAACCTGAAATTAACTCATGATGTAATTATTGAGAGCCAAGTAATCCAGATATATCACATCAATAAACAGCAAAGGGAAGGAGAGTCTCTTCAGGTTGGAAACCTAGTATATCTGTCAACACAGAATTTGACTATGCCCAAAGGGCATGCTAGGAAATTAATCCCTAGATACATAGGCCTGATGAAGATCATTAAGGCCAATCATAGGACCAAATCTTACACTTTGGATTTGCCAGAAGAATTGCACCAATACAAGACAAATGATGACGAGCTATTCCTGAGATGGGATACACATGCCTTCTATGATGTCAGTAACAATAGAGACACCAAGTGGCTAGTTGATAAGATCATTGCACACAGATAGAGTGGTAATACAGTTAACTTACTGGTCAAATGGAACCTAGGTGACTCCACATGGGAGCCTAGTTCTAATTGCAAAGAGCTTGAGGCCTTGGACAGGTACTTTGAACTCTAAGGAGGCATTTGCCAACTACCTCACAAGGTAGACAATACAACATCTTGTGCAAAGTCTAGGTCTTGGGTGCAAATCACCATCTAGTCAAACAATATACACAGACAATAAAATAAAGAAAAACAAATAAGAAAAACAAACAAAAGAATAACAAACAACCATTATGTAATGTGTAGTTTAAAGTTTATGTCAATCATTTTCCTTTTTCTGTTCTTTTCCTTTCTATTTCTTTTCAAATTTGGTCTGTTTTAATTACTTCATGCCACATCTCTCTTGCCACAACTCACTTTTGTCTTCTTGTCACCACCATATCATACTCCTGCTCCCATTCTTCCTCCTACATGTCCTCACAAGGTCACTTGTGTTTGTGCAATTCCTATGTCACTTCTGAGGTACTGGCATCTTGTGAACATGACTCCCCACAGAGACCTGCATGCAAATGGCATCAAGGCCATTCATCCTCATGGGAGCATCATAAATGTTTGTGACACCCACTATCTCCAGTGCTCCCTCCTGTGCATTGTTATTGGGCAAACTATCCTATGTTCCCATTGGTTTGCCATATAGACTCTTGTCCCTGCTGCAATGTGTTTGCATGTCACATCATGGAGAGGGTGGCTCTCAATGCCCTAGGAATCTTCAATGCCTTTGACAATCTCATTGATGACATACCAACTTATAGGTGTCAGGAGCTGTACTCTATTCTATAGACTCACATTGAGCATATTGAGGATGAACATGACTCTCTTTGCAGGAAGTTACATGCTATCCAAGCTCAGCTCAAGTCTGGTCACAAGTGTTATGATTCACCCCTGTTTTGTTTCTTTTCCTTGAACTTATCTTCTTTTCACACAATTACTCATCACCATTAGTCATCTGTCTAATCCATCAGACTTCCACATCACATACCTCATAATCATGCTTACTCCCTCATTGTTCTATGCAATTCCATTACATTCTCCTTTGTCATTCCTGCTTACTATGTCCACTTCTTGACCTGCCCTGAACATTGCTAGCTTAGATATATAAGACTACCATCTTACTATACAATCCCTCCAAGCTAGGTCTTACTTTTGTACTGTGCACTTGCCCAATACAGTTCCCTTCTTCCTCCTTGTCCTTGAGAGTCTCCACCCATACTCTGAATGGGAAGTCCTGCTGTCCTAGAAAGCCCTATGGACCCCTTGTCACTTGTCACTCTAGGAAGACCCTACAAGCTCTCTTTGTTGGTGTCAGTTGGACAAACCCTTGACTCTGCATCTCAGGGATCTTTGTTAGTACATGTGTAACTCATGTTATACCCCTCACCTTCGTCATAGAGGTCACATTTACACCCTATCTGGGACTAAGTGTAACAAAAGACCTAGCTTATGTTTTCATGGCTACCACTGTTGTACGACTGCAATCATTTCATGCCTACCTGTGTCCTCCTCCTCCTATTGGGGACTACGACCACATCAACAATCTGAACTAGACAACAATTCTTTGTCTAAACACTCCAACCACCACTCCAAGACCACTGACATCTTTGATATTAATGTCAATGAACAAGAAGACATCACCCACCTTTTCCACAAACTCTCTGACTTAATGGTTAACCCTTCTTATTCCACCTTCTCTGATCTAGTCAACACCTCTCATCCCCCTTTTCCTATCACTGAACTTTTCCCTCCTTCCCCCCACTTATCTCTGGTCTCCTATCAAACCCCATGTCATCTTCTGCCAAACCCATTGAACTCTGTCTTGGAACCTCCAAACTGTTTGATGGATCCTATAACAAAACCACACAGTGGTTAAACTAAATCCTCATTTACCTTGAAGTTAACAAAGATGTCTACAAAGAAGACCCCAAGAAGATTGCCTTTGCGCTTTCTTACATGACCAAAGGCTTTGCTCTTATGTGGGCCAACACTTACCAACAGAAGGCCATTTCTGGCACCACTGTCAACTTTGGAACTCTTAATGCTTTTGTCAAGTAGTTCAACAAGACTTTCCTTCATCTGGAAACCATCGGGAATGCCATTGCTTGACTTCCCACCTTTTGCATGACTAAGAAAAACAAGAACTCCCCTTGGAACCCCTCCCTCGCCTCCTATATTGCTGAATTCCAGAGCAAGACAGCTCTCATATCCATTACCAATGACAATGTCCTTATTGGTTACTTTTCCTTGGCCACCCCTTCCATCCTCATGCGTTGCATCATCTCTATGGATTTCGTCCCCTCCACTGTCACCCTATGGTTTGAGAAAGCCATTCATTTCCAAAACCAATGGGATCATGCTGACAAAATCACTTGAAGGAATGCCTGGCCTGCTTATCAGATATTACACTCCTTCACCCCCCTGGCCACCACTCTCTCCTGCAACCCAAACACCATGAATGTAGATGTCATCCAAGTCTCAAAGTTAACCACTGAGGAACATAAATGTTGCCTTGCCAATAACCTCTGTTTCTGCTGCTGAAAAGGAGGCCACATGAGTAATGAATGTCCTACATTCTCCATCACCCTGATGAAGCCCAAAGTGTGCTGAGTCAAGAAAACCCAAGAGATTCCTTGGCTCAAAGAACTTGAGGATGATGATGAAGAACTTGAAGAAGTAGCACAGGTTTCTTTCACCATTGCTCAGGATTTTTGAAATGGGGTACCCTTTCTATGCAGAGTACTCCCTTTGTAATGTGTGCGCCTGTACTTGTATCCTCATCTCCTAAATCTATGAGAATCCTCCTGCAACTGGTCACCCCTTTACACACATTAAAAGTCATAGACACCCATGCTCTTGTCAATTCTGACACCAACATCTCTTGCATTGACTGGCAATTTGTCAGAAAACATCATCTCCCCATGGAGAAACACACCATCCTCATCCATGTTCACAACATAGATAGCACTTCAAACAAAAACAGAGAAATCCACTATACCTGTACAATGTTCACTAACATCAACAGCATTACTCAATGCCACCTCTTCTATGTCATCCTAGGAATGCCCTGGCTTCATGTTATGAACCCATCTATCGATTGGGCTTGCCAAACTATCAACATTCCTGAATCCTGCAATCAATCAAAGGATCTTTATACTACCCACACCACTGACACCAAACACCATGACTCTTTCTTCAAGAAAGTTACCCCATGTACTGTCCACCATGTCAATATTGACCCTGTTCAACATGAATAGTTCTTCAACTACCTAAACCATGAATCCCCAGACTACACCACCCTAAAACACTACCTTGATTCCTCCCTCCATAACTGTCACATCAATCAAATCATCTGCAGAGATTTCCAATACCTCCTCTCTGATCCAGTTGTGTGAAAACTCACCATCGCTACTGATCTCACTATCGCACAAGAAAAGGCAAATCCCCAAACCATCCTCCCATTGGAATATGCTGACTTTGCCCACATCTTTGCCAAAGAATCAGCTGACCATGTTCCTCCATCCTGCCCTTATGATCACAAGATCAATCTTAATGACTCTTTTATTCCAAAAATCAGCAAAGTCTATTCCCTCTCCCCTGACGAACAAAAGGCTATAGAAGTCTTTCTTGAGGAGAACCTTACCTCTGGGAAGATTCATCCTTCTAACTTTCTACAAGCTTCCCCCTTCTTCTTCATCAAGAAGAAAGATGGAAAACTTCATCCCTACCAAGACTACTGATACCTGAATGAACACACCATTCATGATGCATACTCCCTCCTGCTGATCTCCAACCTCATCAATAAACTCAAAGATGCCCAAGTCTTCACCAAGTTCAATGTCTGTTAGGGATACAACAATGTCTGAATCAAAGATGGACACCAATGGAAAGCTGTGTTCATCACACTCAAAGGACTCTTCGAGCCAACTGTCATGTTCTTCAGTCTCAATAACTCCCCCACCATGTTCCAACAATTCATGAACAATTCATTCCAAGACATGATTGCTAAAGGATGGCTCATCATCTACATGGATGACCTCCTGATCTTCTCCCCCAATGAGGAGACCCACATCAAATGAACCTGTCATGTCCTTGAACATATGATTGAGTTAGATCTTCACCTCAAACTGGAGAAATGCAACTTCACTGTTCCCAAAGTCGAATACCTCAGAATGATCATCAAGCCAGGAAAGCTCGTGATGGACCCCATCAAGCTTGATGGCATCACTTCCTGGCCCACTCCTGCCAAGGTCAAAGACATATGATTCTTCCTTGGATTCACCAATTTCTACTGTCGGTTCACCCCTGATTACTCCATCATTGCCCACCCCCTCTTGGATCTTACTAAGAAAAACCACTGCTGGGACTGGACTCCCACCTGTCAATGTGTCTTTGACTACCTCAAAGGTCTCTTCCTGTCTAAGCCTGTTCTGCACCTCCCCAGCTTCTTCAAGCTGTTTGCTATCGCCACTAATGCTTCTCATGATGCCTCTGATGCCATTCTTCTTCAAACTGACATCAATAGCAATTGGCACCCCTGCTCCTACCTGTTTCAGTCATTCATTCCCACAGCACGTAACTATGACATCTATGACCAGGAGCTCCTCACAGTCATCTATACACTCAAAGCCTGAAGGCAATATCTCCATGGCTCCCCCTTTCCTATCCAAGTCTTCACAGACCACAAGAACTTGACATACTTCCATCAAGCCCAAAAACTCAACTATTGCCAAGCCCGATGGCTTCTTACATAATCTTGGAGATTTTGATCTCAAGATGATCCACATCCCAGGGAAACTTCTCACTGGTCCCGATACACTTTCTCACTATCCCAACCTCCTTACCTCTGCCATAGATAATGATGACACTGTCCTCCTCCCTGACTCTCTATTCATCAATGTCATTGACACGGTATTGCATGACCACATCTCTACTGTATCAAAGGACAACCCTCTCACCTGTCAGTACCTCCAGTCCAGCCTGGAGCCTGACATCGCCACTGCATTCCATTCTCACTTGTCTGATTGGAAACACGAACATGGTGTCCTTATTTACAGGGGCTGCATCTATGTTTCACCCACAGGTGCCCTCTGTCATGCCATAGTCTCTCATTGTCATGACTATGAAACTGCTAGGCATCCTGGTTACCAGAAAACCCACCAACTCATTGCTGATGAGTTCTGGTGGCCTGGCCTCTCCCAGTTCATCCACAAGTACATCAAAGACTGTGCCACCTGTCAACAAAACAAGTCCAACACTCACCCAACCATCCTGCTGCTTACCCTCATTAAGTCATCCTGCACCTGTCCTTTCCAGCAGGTCTCTTGTGATCTCATCATAAATCTTCTGCTTTTCTCTGGCTTCAATTCTCTCTTGGTCATGGCCGACCATGGGCTCACAAAGGGGGTAATTCTTTGCTCCACTAAGAAAACCATCACTGCTGAAGGAGTCGCCACACTTTTTTTCCACAAAGTCTACCTCTGCTTTGGGCTCTATGACAAGATCATCTCTGACCATGGCCTACAATTTGCCTCTTTCTTTGCCAATGAACTAGGAAAGATGCTCAACTATGACCTCTCCCTCTCCACCATGTACCACCCTCAGACCAATGGAGAAACCAAGTATGTGAACCAGAAAGTCAAAATGTACCTCTGGATCTTCTGCAGCTCGAACCCCACCTTGTAGTCTGAAATGATCCCCTATGTGGAGTTCGTCCACAACCACCACCCTCATTCTGTCACCAATCAATCCCTGTGCTATCTCATGATGAGATATGAACCTCATGCTCTTCTCACAGTCATCTCTGTCACCGACTTCCCTATAGTTGAAAATCATATTAAAGCCCTCTCCGTTGCATGCAACAAAGCCCTCACCTCACATGAACTTGCCCACCAAGTCATGGCATCTCAAAACCATTGTGGTTTCACCCCTTTCACCAAAGGAGACAAGATCTGGCTTGAGGCTAAAAACCTCAAATGCTCTATTGTCAACCCAAAGTTTACCCTAAAACAAGAAGGTTCTTTCTCCATCACAAAGGTTCTCTCACTAATCATCTACCAGCTCCACCTTCCAAAGACATGAAAGATCCACCCTATGTTCTACACCTTGCTTCTTATGTACACTCTATCACAAGAACACCATTTATAGACTGAACTTTCTAGCTCCACCTCTAGATCTTGTGGAAGGAGAAGAAGAATATGAGATCAAGAAGATCTTATGCCACCATGGCACCCTGTTAGCATATATGTTCCTGATCCAATGGAAAGGATACACCACCAAAGATGACTCATGGCTTGCTGAGTGGGACTTCAAACATGCAAAGTCTGCTCTCTATGATTATAAAAACCTCCACCCCTCTGTCTTCTCTCCCAAGCTCCCTTCTTCTTGCTCCTCCACCATTTATAAAAACACAAAAACATGACTTCAGTCCCCTCTTCATCTACTATTCTGGTCCCTACTCTCATGGACTGGAATCTTGATCTTGTCCACAATGCCTTGCTCACCACCTGCTGCTCCATAGAAAGCCTTACATCAGAACTCACCTCCTCCATTGTCACTAACATAGAATAGTCTACCTCCCCTCCCCCAGCTTATACCACTCTTGGACCTCATACTATTATTGAACTTGTCGAATCCCCTACATCCAACGACTCCCATAGTTATCCTTCCATAGCAACTTCCCCCATTCCCATTCCTCCTTCTCATTTATTATCTAGGATAGCTTCTCCTCCCCCAGTATGATCCATACACACTCCCCTTCATACCAAGCACCTTAAAGACACCCCAATAACCTGTGAACTCAAGGCTCTGGATGCCAACCTATGTAACTGTATGTGACTCCTATCTTGCTATCCAGATTGACACTCATTATGACATGGACTCAGCACTCCTTGCCCTCTACAAAACCTATCTAGCCAATTAAGGTCTCTCCTCCACCATCCCATATGATTCACACTGTTACGATTTATCTTCTCTTTCATCGTCTTGTTCTTTTCCTCTTCTCTTCCTCTCGTAACAATTGGCAAGGTGACTGCCGCTACCACCATTCTGCTTTCCTTTTAATCACCGGACCCATCTCGTTTACCTTGACTCGACTACCGTGTGAGACTTCTTCCTCTTCTAACCTTCCGCATACCATTCTCTCTCACGATGGCTAACATTACCCATGTTCCACAACATTCTTCATTGTTCCTTTCCTTTCTCACTCCGCAGCCCAACCTGTGTTCTCTTGATTGTCACATTCCGCAGTTTGATCTCATTTACGATATCCTGCTGACAATCCTTCCCTTTCACTTTCCATTTCAGGGAACTATCTCTTTCTTCCTTTATCCTTCCTTGGTCCGTGCGCGCATTCCACTTAGTATAAGTACTTGCTTGCATCACATGTATTCCTTAGTCTTGAACTGCGCAATACTAGCATATTATCAAGTCCCATCCTTGCGACTTTTCAAGTCGAACTCTTAGTCTTCATCTCGCTCAAGGCAACCCCTTGATCGATCCTCGTCTTAGTCTCGTTCCAGGAAACCCCTGAACGATCTTCATCTCCTCGTCCTCGTCTTCGCTCAAGGAAACCCCTTGACCGAACTCTCGTCCTCCTTCGTCTCTTGCCATCTCTTGAGTTGGTCTCTTTGTGAGTATCACTCGAGTAGCAAGTTAGGAGCCTAGCCCATCGAGTACACTACACGTAACAAAAGTTCAAGACTTACCTCGGTCCCACCTTCTATGGTGTAGGACCCACCCATCACCACCACGAGTCGATCATCTAGATTCGGACTCCGCCCAGAACCCCTCGACGCTGACAGTGACATTGAAATCGACTCCCCCGAAGAACAACCCACCCACAGAAGCCACCGATCCCACAGACCACAGACCTCGTATCCCAGTATCTCTCACAGAGCAGCGCTTATCACTCGTCCCCCGACACCGCCACCAACGACCCCACCACAGCCTACCACTGCCATGTCCGCCCGTACCACCGAACTCAAAGCGGCCCTCCCTGCTGACTTCTCCGGAGAGCCAACCGACGCCTCCCGATGGATCAAGGCTATGAAAGCCTACTTTGCTTTAAACACCACCCTGTATTCTCACGATGACGACAAGGTCATGACCACTCTGAACAAGATGTCCAAAGGACGAGGTGCTTCCTTCGCCGAAATGTGGTATGACAAGATGGCCGACACCACTGTCACTACAGGAAAGACCTTCAAAGAGTTCGCCGACAACTTTGAGTCCATGTTCTACCCCTTTGACACCAAAGCCACCGCCCGTCTCGAGTTGTCGAAACTCATCCAGAAAACCTCCCGCCTCTTGAACGGAACCATCGACGATGGTTTCCAACAGTATATCACCGACTTCCAGAACCTCTCATGCAAGGCTGGAATCACAGACGACATCACCCTCATCGACCAGTTCTCCCTCGGTCTCGACCAACGAATCACAACCATGATCCTCTCCATGGCGGCCATCCCCGTCACCATCACCAAGTGGATCGACCAAGCAAAGGTCTTCCATGCACAGAAGATGCGCATCCATGCACAGAAGATGCGCATCCTTGCTCTTCGAGGAGGACGCACCCCTCCAACCTTTACTCCCCGCCCTACCAGAGACCCCAACGCCATGGATGTCGACACCATCTCCGTCGCCAAGTTAATGCCAACCGAACGAGCCAGGTGTTTCAGAGAAAACCTGTGTTTTCGTTGCCGTCTCCCGGGCCATAGTGCTCTGAAATGCCGAAAGTTCCCAAACACCTCCTCGACCCCCCTGCGACGATTTCAAAGCACCTCATCTTCCTCTAGGCCTGCCCAGAACGTCCGAACCACAGAAACCACAACATCCCCTCCCACCGCCACCATAGCCACCGCCACCCCACTTGATGAATACGTCAACTCACTCAAGACTTCGGGAAAAGGAGAAAAAGAAATCCTTTCCATCCTCAAGATGTGTTACGAGGAACCTCCTGAGGAATCTCACTCCGTCCCCATTGAACGTATCCAAGCTGCTAAGGATTTTTGAAAAGGGAAGCTGCCTCGACGTCTCCTTCCCTAGATCTCGACCATGTACTTGTAGCTACCAGCAATGAACGAACCATGCGTCTCTCCATTGTGCTACAAGGAAAGACCAAAACCGTCGACACAGATGCCCTTATTGACTCTGGCGCCACTGGAAACTTCCTCGATCCTCGCCTCCTCCCTCTCGGAGATTTCAAACTTACCCGTCTACCCGAACCGCTCCTCGCCTACAACGTTGATGGAACCACGAACACCAAGGGTTCTATCTCATGGGAAGCAACAATCAACTTCTCGACTAACGGTTTTACCGATTCTGCCTCCTTTATGATCCTTCGACTCCGACAACCACACGTAATCCTCGGAATACCTTGGCTCCGGAAATGGAACCCGATCATTGACTGGGAACAATTCACACTCAATTTACCATCTCGACCATCAGACAACTTCACTTCAGAACTCGACCCTGACCCGGACCATGACATTTCCATGTTGTTCTCTTCTCGATATCCCCAAGGGGTCGAGCGGACTCTTTGTGAGTGCCCTCCCTCGAAGGAATCGACAAGCGAACATATCAACAAAATCACTATCTCCACCGAAATCGCTCAGACCGAGAAACCAAAGGAAATCCCTATCCCTGACTTCTGCTCCAATTTCGCCGATGTCTTCGCCGAAACAACCCATGACCAACTACCACCTCATCGTCCCTTTGATCATACCATCGATCTCAAAGACACCTTCATCCCGAAAATCGCAAAAATCTATCCATTGAATCCCTCTGAGAAGGAGACCTATAAAGCTTTTGTCGAAGAACATCTCAAAACTGGCCGCATCGTCCCATCCAAATCCCCTCAAGCCGCTCCATTTTTCTTCGTCGCTAAGAAGGATGGAGGTCTTCGTCCTTGTCAAGATTATCGATACCTCAACAGTCACACCATCCAAAACGCCTACCCACTTCCTCTTATCACCGAACTTATCGACGACATGAAAGATGCCACTTTCTTTACCAAGTTCGATATCCGCTGGGGATATAATAACATTCGCATCCGCGTAGAAGACCAATGGAAAGCCGCTTTCATTACGCCTCTTGGTCTCTTTGAACCCACCGTCATGTTCTTCGGCTTTTGCAACGCCCCAGCAACTTTCCAAGCTTTTATGAATCACATCTTTGCAGATATGATACTCGAACGATGGCTTAAAATCTATATGGACAATCTCAGTATCCACACTCACGGAACCCTCGCGCTGCATCATGAACGAACTCGTCGTGTCCTCCTCCGTCTCCACGAAAACGGTCTCTCTTTGAAAATTACCAAATGTTCCTTCAACACTCCCACCATAGAATACCTCAGTATGATCATTGAACAAGGACTCGTCCGAATGGATCCCAAGAAACTCTCCACTATCAAAGACTGGAAACCCCCCTCTTCAGTCAAAGGTGTTCGCTCCTTCCTAGGCTTCGCGAACTTTTATCGGAAGTTCATCCCGAACTACTCCAACATCGTCGCCCCTTTGACCTTCCTCACCCGGAAGAACGAACCGTGGCTCTGGTCCTCTTTGCAGCAAAAATCTTTCGATTCTCTCCGCCAGCTCTTTTGCACTGCCCCCATCCTTGCCATCCCCGATGTTTCTAAGCCATTCCACGTCATGACTGACGCCTCACTTCTCGCTGCTGGCGCCGTCCTCATGCAAGATGATCCCAATGGCGACAAACGTCCTGTCGCCTACTTCTCGAAGACTTTCTCCCCTGCTGAACGTAACTACGACATCTACGACCAAGAACTCCTTGCAGTTATCCTCGCTCTGGATGAATGGAAACACTACCTCCAAGGGACGCCTCACTCCGTCTCCATCATTACCGACCATAAGAACTTGTCTTATATCCGTGACCCTCGAAAACTTTCTCGTCGTCAAGCCCACTGGTCTCTCTTTTTACAGGACTTCGACATCAACTGGGTCGTCACACCGGGCACCAAAATGGGTCCTGCCGACACCCTCTCTCGTCGCGACTCCATTGATACCTCTTCCGATAACCTAGACGCCTCCATTGTTCCTAACCCAGTCATTATCAATGCCCTGGACATCACCCTTGCCCGCCACATTCAATCCTCCACGCCATCTGACCCCTTTGTCATCAAGGCACTCTCTGCTCTCGATGAAGGATCACCCCTCTTCACTCGTACCTCCCTAGCTGACTGGCACTTCGACAATGGCCACCTTTACTTCAAGGGTCGCATGTATGTTCCGCCTCCTGCTCGCTCCGCCCTCCTGCACTCCATCCACTCATCTCCCCTCTCGGGTCACATGGGGGTCTATCGAACCAAAGTATTACTCGAGCGCGACTTCTGGTGGCCGGGCCTCTCTACTTTTGTCAAACACTTCGTCGACGGCTGTGCCATCTGTCAGCAGAACAAAGTCAATACACATCCCACCGTCCCGCCTCTGTCCCCCATCGCTTCCTCCACGTCGTTACCGTTCCGACAACTGTCTTGTGACCTCATCACCGACCTTCCTCCGTCCGCTGGCCACGATTCTGTTTTGGTCGTGGTCGACCATGGCCTTACTAAGGGGGTAATTCTCATCCCTTGTTCCAAAACCATCGATGCCATAGGAATCGCCTCCCTTTTCTTCGAAAACATGTTCAAATGCTTCGGCCTCCACGACTCTCTCATCTCCGACAGAGGACCACAATTCGCCTCCGCCTTCGCCAGAGAACTAGCTCGTCTCTTGAAGTATGATGTCCGCCTCTCCACCGCCTATCATCCCCAAACTGATGGACAAACCGAGCGAACCAACCAGGAACTAGAAACTTATCTCCACATCTTCTGCGCCAACAATCCCCACGACTGGGTGCAATCCTTATCCGCAGCCGAATTTCATCATAACTCCGCTCCGCACAGCTCCACGAAACGCTCCCCTTTTTCATTACTCTACGGCTATGAACCACGTTCCTACCCCTTGCTCGGCAAGACTTTCCTCCCCGCTCTTGAAGATCGGCTCTCCAACCTAGATGAAGCACGAAAGGAAGCCCTCGCAGCCCACGAATCCGCCCAAAAGCTTATGTCCGCTCGCTCCACTCGTCGCTTCTCTCCCTGGAAAATTGGAGATAAGGTGTGGCTAGAAGCAACTCATCTCCGTCTAAAATACCCGTCCAGGAAACTCGCACCGAAACGTCATGGCCCCTTTGAAATCATCCACATCTTATCCCCACTGACGTATGAACTCCGTCTCCCGAAAACCTGGAAAGTTCACAATGTGTTCCACGCCTCCCTCCTATCCCCCTTTCGCTCCACTGAAACATACGGTCCCTCCTTCGCTTCTCCGCCACCTGACGTCATAGATAACGAAGAAGAATACGAGGTGGAAGCAATTCTCTCACACAAAGGCCCGGTCAGCCGACGGAAGTACCTGACCGCGTGGAAAGGCTATCCCTCATCCGAAAATACATGGGAACCCGAGTCTAACCTCTGACACTCCGTGTTACGCATAGTGTACTCGATGGGCTAGACTCCTAACTTGCTACTCAAGTGATACTCACGAAGAGACCAACTCAAGAGACGGCAAGAGACGAAGGAGGACGAGAGTTCGGTCAAGGGGTTTCCTTGAGCGAAGACGAGGACAAGGAGACGAAGATTGTTCAGGGGTTTCCTGGAATGAGACTAAGACGAGGATCGATCAAGGGGGTTGCCTTGAGCGAGACGAAGACTAAGAGTTCGACTTGAAAAGTCACAAGGATGGGACTTGATAATACGCTAGTATTGCGCAGTTCAAGACTACTGTACAAGAGAATCGAGCAAGGTATTTATACGAGTCTACCCTGCACACGGACCAAGGAATCGAGAAAGGAAAATAATCGAGAAAGGAAAAGAACTCAGAAGAATGTTGTAGAACACGGGTAAAGTTAGCCGTCATGAGAGAGAAGGGATGTGGAAGAGCAGAAGAAGAAGAAGTCTCACATGGCAGTCTGATCAAGGTAAATGAGATAGGTCTGGTGACTAGAAGAAAAGCGGAGTGATGGTAACGACGATCACTTAGCCAATTGTCAGAGTAAGAGGAGAAGAGAAACAGGACGAGACGATGAAAGAGAAGATAAATTGTAACACTCCGCTTCAATTCTTTCTAGTTATAAACGACTCCATCACCTCTAGAATGGTAAGATCCCAATTGACGGTCTCTACGTGAGTATCTCTTGCGATCTTACTACCCACAACTCTGCCATTCCCAACCATGTCGTTCTTAACTTCCTCTGTGGCCTCCTCTTCCCTGTCCTCTCCGTCTGGATCACCCACCGGACTACGTGCCAGAAAAGTCTACCCCACCTTCTTGCCAGAACCGGCTCAACTGTCCCTATTCTCTGCTGTCTTGGACTCTCCTCCTATCGTACACGCCATTGAAAACAACCCCCTCTTCACCGACGACCATGTCGTCCAAGACCTTATTCATATCTTCCATGGAACCACCAGTGCTCTAATTCTCCTTCTGTCCTCCACTGAACCAGACATTCCTCTACGTTTCTCTTTGTCTGAGATTTCTCGTTCCACGTTATCTGCCCTTCGCCACGCGAACTTTAGTACCTACATCGAAGCCTTGACGCTGGACCGAATTTACCCCACATTTCGTCGAATTTTCCTTACTCTTCCACAAGACCAACGTGACCATTATCTCTCGTGCACAGACACTTTTATTTTACATTCTCCTACTCGCGCCCCGCTCCCAATCCCACCTCCTACTCGTAGCTCCTTAGCCCTTCGTCTCTCTTCTCCTCCTCCCGCAGACACCCCCACCGTAGTAGAATCTAACTGGGCCCCCACTGACAGCGACGATGAAGACCCCATCACGGCGACCATCCCTGTCCCTCATGATCGCCCTTCATGGATCACTCTTCCAGACGGCAATCGGACTCTGTCCTCCCCGACTCAAGTCCTCCCTATGCCCGACCACTATCGCCTCCCCCTCATGTCTTCATCCACCCGTTGCTTTCAATGTCATACTCTCGGTCACACACGAGAGAACTGCCCCGACTACTCCTGCCCTCACTGCCACGTTTCCGCCCCTGGTCACCATCTGCACAGTTGCTTATCTATCCAATGTGACTTCTGTCATAACTGGGGACATCGTGACTGATATTGCCCCCACCGTAACTGCGGGCTTTGCGCTCAACCAGGACACATCCTCGATTTATGTCCGTCTGCACACATACCTCGCGCCTCTTCTTTGGAGAACAACAACTGACGAACCATCCTTTCCTGGTATCACCTTTTGGGGACAACCAGGATTGACTATCGAGCCAGGGGCTCGACTGTACAAGGGGGGTAATGTTACGATTTATCTTCTCTTTCATCGTCTTGTTCTTTTCCTCTTCTCTTCCTCTCGTAACAATTGGCAAGGTGACCGCCACTACCACCATTCCGCTTTCCTCTTAATCACCGGACCCATCTCGTTTATCTTGACTCGACTACCGTGTGAGACTTCTTCCTCTTCTAACCTTCCGCATACCATTCTCTCTCACGATGGCTAACATTACCCATGTTCCACAACATTCTTCATTGTTCCTTTCCTTTCTCACTCCGCAGCCCAACCTGTGTTC
>JBBPNZ010000440.1:0-19853 GCA_038091195.1 Phylloporus rhodoxanthus | reverse complement strand
CAGGAACAGATTACGAGCGATTGGGCGATCTTGTGTACAACGTAACTCGTCAACAAGGGCGAGGCGAGATGGTCGAGAGACGAATTCGCAGCTATAGCCAAAGTTCTTCCCTGCAACCTTCCGTCTAGCACGACAAAGTCAACCACTTGTTGACGCAAGCCTGTGACAAGCGAGGACTGCGAGTTGCGGAAGATCTGATAGGTGCCTTCAATGATCTTGGCGTGGACAGAGATACCCACAAGAAATGAGTCTTTACACCAGGGTTTGTGTAAGAGAGAGTGAGAGAGGAGACACACCCGCAGAGATGCGTTTGATAGGGTCATCTCGTGCTGATCATCGTCGAGGACAGTGAAGAACGGAAGATGGCGGTTGAACGTTGAACAATAACGTCGAAAGTGACGCAAGTAATTACTAACTCCTACACGATTATCAGTCCCACGACTCATGACGTTCAACTCTGTGACACTCGATTCCCTATGTGCTCAAGAGGTTGTCGACAACGGGTGTGGAATCGTACCGAAGGACATCGGTCTGTCAGCGCCGTCCTCGCCGTCTCGTTGACTGACTCTATTCGCAGTACTGAAGCATTACTGTCGTCATTATCGCATGTCCTTACCGCGGCGAAGCCCTGTCGTAAGTATGTGCCCTAACTGATGGGTTCACCATTACGATAGCAACATCCTCTGAAGCACCCATGGAGACTGTCAAGGTTGCCCGCCAGGTGTGCCATCCTGTTGTGTGTTCTCCGACGGTACTCACGTACTACAGCGCTGGACAACCGTCACAGTCTCAGACCTCTCATCCTCCTCCGAACCCTCGCCAACCTCTTTGGTACTACCTCCCAGCTTGCCCTTATCTCGAAACCGCTGCAGACGACAATATAGCTTCGGCAGCACTATCGCAGATAACTCCAAACCGATGTCGAATGGTTATCGTGCGACAGTTCAATCTCGGATTCATCATTTTACAGGAACGGGGGATACCTCCCGAGGCAACGGGATAGACGACCTGTTCATCGTTGACCAGCATGCCGCGGACGAGAAGTGGAATTTCGGGATGTTGCTGTAGAAGACGGTGATTGCGTCCACAAGATCTTTCAAGTTTCGGTACGTTGTTCTTTCTCGTGGACCCCCGTTTTGATCTTGTAGACCACGGGTGGTGCAGCTCACGGCAGCTGACGAGATGCTCGCGGTCCAGAACATGGACATGTTGAACCCGAACGGATCGAGGAACAAGACGTCGGAGATGACAACGAGTCACCCAACCCATGTCCAAGGATATGGTATGCCAGGCACTCGACAAGACGCGTATGTACTATGGTATATCTGTCGGCCAAAATTGCGTAGACAGTGTCATTGGACAAGTCCTGAACATCCATATATAGTATCCTCGGCAACTCCATTCATTTTGCTGCAGGCGGACCAAAAGTTGGTGCTCAGGAATCGTGCAAAAGCGTCGTCAAAACATGACGTTGTCGGACAACTTGACAGATTGTAGCAGGTCGATTCCACTTGTTTCATGTTTATCCTCCGACGCTTGCTCAGACCGACATGGGAATGATAGGTCAACCCTGGAACTGTCCACATGGTCGACGGACAATGCGGCATCTGTCGGACTTGATGTCCTGGCACGCAGCTCCGTGGCACGTCATTGATTAGGGGATGGAGGGGATGACTCTTGCGTTGGCGATGCCTGGTCCCCGCTGACGTTCTGAACACCTTGGACGAACTGGTGCTTGTGATCACGGCCAGGCGACCCTCCTCGAATTACCGTGCTCTACATGACATTTTCAGATATCGTGATGATGATTCGCAATCTGAATCATTGTAGTTATCATGAGCGTAATGAGTCATTGGTCACTGTTCGGACACCGCGGGATTGGGTACCATCATTTTGACATCACCTCCAAGGTGTCTACTAATCATCAAAACGTGGATGGAACTCTCATAGATAAGTTCCCATAGACGTTCCAGGCATTGCGTTTATGGGCGCGGAGGTCCGACTCCATGAGTTTCGGATTGAAGTTTAGCAGGCCTAGGACCCTTTCAACTTAGGAAAGATTTACTCGTATTTATGCCGACTGCGGACATGTATAAGGGAATTTCAGATTCACTCGACAGGGGCCCGAGAACGTTCGTGAGCGACGGTATCGAAATCAGGACTAACGAATTCGAATGGAATCTAGTGGTGGTATATAGTATGATGGTAGAAGTCTAATGTGAAGTCGCCTAAATTTGTGAAGATATTTGTTGTGCCCGCTTCATCGACAAGTAGCTGGTCCCCCGAAGGCAGCTAATTAGAATAGTATTCATTTCACTGAACACAGTGGTAGCGATCAACGTCTGCGTATTCAGATCAGAGAGAGGACTCACATTTCCATAATCAACATAGTCCAGGGAGGAACCAAAACTTGGTGGTCGTCGCATAAGCATCCCATTCGGAACCAAACAACTTCTGAAGCTCCTTGTCCTCAGCCACCGCACGGCTGATGCCAACCGAGAACGTCCACGTCCACCAGGCTGCCAAGAGGAACCCGGAACCGACAGATCCAAGGAAGCTACAGTCCACCAACACGCTCCCGGGGGTCAGTTGCGAGAGAGCGAGACCGATGACGATGAGCATGGAGCCAGCGTAAGATGGGTGGCGAACATAGCTATATGACCCAGACGTCACTAGCTTGTGGCCGGGCAGAATACTGAGGTCAAAGGTGAAGAGGTGTCCGAGCTCTTGGAAGCATCGAATGCGGATGAGCATTCCGACGATGGTCAAAAGTACACCTATCAGGAACAGAGGCGACAGCACATGGGTCCGAGAGGCTGGACAAATGGTGTTGTCCATGTGGGCGGAAAGCGATGGGGAAAGCATTACAGCAGAATACTGGTTGAATGAATAAATAACTTCGAATGAAGCAATGCACCACAGAAGCACACTGTGCATCTATAATCATATTGAGGTTCAGTCGAGGAAAGGCAGAGCGCAAATCACCTTGAAGATCGCGGGGGCGATTTGCAAGATATAAGCTTCCTCGGTATGAAATCGTCCTTTCTCAGGCGTCTTGTTAGGGGGGACAAATGCCCGATGATTGCTCAAGGCCTGAGCGACAACGAGGGCGGAGCGAATGAAGAGGGACATGGCGAAGAGTTCCGAGTGTAGCAGGGCACCGGGTAAGCTGACTGGGCCTCCATTTTATAAGCGTCCGACAAGATCTGTTTGATGGGCGTTTTTGGAAGAGGTCATATGCGGGATATCCAGGGGCCGGGTACTTCCGGGTATGTCCACGGAGAAAGTCTATTCAATGACAGAACCAACTAGGGCAGGGTAGACTTATCAGGATAGCAAAGCAACCCATGGGCATCAAGGTAGAGCTTCCCGACATTCCTCGGATGTGATCGAGATCATCCTTCAAAAATCAGAGATCGCCCGCGGCAGTTCCAAAAACATATTACCCACCTATCATCTTTATAAAGACAAGAGGCGGGCGGACTCAGACGTCCGTCGTCCGCGGGAACATACTATTGACGAGGTCGAGAATGAAACCCGAAGGCATCGCGAATTCACACCGTGCGCACTGGCCGAAACCTAGACTTTCCAAGTTGGATGGAAACAGTGTGAAGCTACAATGATGAGTTATCAGTCTGAGTCTGTTTCAAATTCCAATTCCAATTTGTGGCGATGTGACGGACAACCCGAGGAGAACGGCTGCACCGCCACTGCTGGCGCAGATCGACGTTCCATGTCTCATCCCATTGTTACTATTAAAACACCATCACAATGCATGTAACACATGATTTGATTGTTGTCTTTCGCATGGTTGCTGAATAGGATTGGGGGGATCCTGCCAAGACACCTATGAATACTTGGTTGGATAACTTATAGTTAGCGAACGTCCGTCTACTTGTCGACAAGTCACGACGTGCTGCTCAGTCCTCCTCTGTCTGCCCAGCCCATCGTCGTCTGTTGGTCTCCGCCTTTCATTTCGTCCTCATTCTGTTCTGAGCGTCGTATTCTTACGTTTGGGTCCTTCGGGCCCGCTAATGCAGCCAATGATGCATTCTCATGTGCAACAAGACATGGTGATTTTCAGATGGCTGGAGAAATCTTGTGGAATCAATTCGCCCGTTTCGACATCATTCCGGGAGCCTGAACGCGAAGAAATTCACACGATTGAGTACAGAACTCAAGAAGCACGCCCAAGGGAGCGTAGTAGATCAAGAACGGATCCATACTGGCGAGTGCAGGAGGAGTGGAAGCATGTGGTGGACAAGGTTCGCACTCTTGACGGGTTCTCGCGGTTCCTCTTACCTCCTCGTTTCGACGACCTCCAACGGGTTGCGGAATATGGACCAGTCATTTCATACGCTCCCTCTCTCTCGGCTTCTTCGTGCGTGCGACCGTCTTCGCTCTTACAGGGAGGCTTGCTCCACTTCTCAAGCACGGAACATGATTCGCGGCCGTCGGTCAGGCACATCCAAGCACAGACACCTTAGGCCAGCTCCCAGAGGTAGAACACGAAACCCAGAGGATTGGAAACGAGACAACCATGCCCGCAAACGTGAAGTTTGAGGGCGTCACTGGCTCTGCGGCATCCATGGAAGGCACCATGCAGGCATTCCGAGAGCACCAGCACGCGACAAAGCCGTTCAACTCGTGGTTCGCGATGGGCGATGGCAAGCTCACGTTGATGCGCACCATCCAGGAGCGCTATACCAACTCCAAGTTTACGTTCCCGTCTGTGTGTCATACGGCCAATGGAGACGCGTCGACGCCGGACGAGGTGCTCCACCTCGCGGCTGGGATGCAATTTGCGGGGTTCAATGGGGTGATTTGGACGTTGTGGAGGGTGGACGATGCGGTCGCGCAACAGGTCGATTCTAAAGGAGATGTTCAAATACCTGATAATCGATTTCGAGAACGCAGCTGCGGCGCTGAACAGCGGGGTGATTGAGACTGCCGATGAGGTTTCGTTGGAGAAACGAATCGTGTTAGTCCATATCGGAATCTGAGTTCTTCGATCGACGTAGGCTTCTTTGTTTCTCTTCTGGCCGAAGCATATTGATCACATTTCTTTCAGAAACTTCTTCCTGTATTACATCGTGAACTTGGTGCCAGAGTGCCGAGCTGACCACTATTATGCATTTTCTTCAACATTTGTACCTGTGTGATTGGTATGATTCACAAATTAACGCATGGCTCTTCTACTTCTTGATTCGCATCGTGTTTGACTGTGCTATTACAGCAGTTCGAAGATGGAATAAACGCCTCGTGTTCGCTACACCGCGGGGGATACGGAACGGCTGTCAATAGTTCGTCCAGAGAGTATCCAAACTTTTGACATGCCTAGTAGTTCTTTCAGTGATCTTTGCTACTTCGCAGACCATACGCCAACGTCACGGAACTATTGACTTTACCCCCTGCCTTCCACCGCCTTCCGCAGGGTTGGCTGTTTGCACACTTATGGCGACGATCGAGCGGTCGGCAAAGTTCGGGTTGAATGAGCATGCATTTCGCATCGGGCGGATATGATGTTGAGTGGCAACCTGTGGGGCTGCATGTATTGTGTCTGCGAGACTTAAGTGAACCGTAGGGGTTTGGGTATAATTCGAGCGAGTCTTGCAGTAGATTACTTGCGTCGCATTTTTTCTCACCACCTAATACATTGTATGTTGAAGTCCCCGAAAGGGCCGATAAAGAGGACCCGGTTCGAAGCATCCTCTTCTCCCCCTAAATTTTTGGTAGGTGGGCAATGCCAGAGATTTTGCTCAAGTAGCATCAGTATTCTTCTCTGTGTTGTCTCTCGTAGTGTTATCCGCGCAGCGGTCCTCGAGGCACTCAGGGATGATCATCCGTGTAACCTCTTGCGATGCCACTACGACCTTGTTCCAATATACTTGGCTCATCTTCGCCCACTCTCGCTTCTAGACCCCGGAAGGATCGGGAGTTCAGGTGGAGTGCTTTCATTAGACAAGGCATGTAAGAACGGATCTGCTTTGTGTACCACGACACGCACCTGCGGCACTTTCAGGGAGCACTGTCATTGTCCCATCCTGGCTCCGTAGAACTATTGCGTTTGGAGATGACGTCTCATTTGGAGATTCAGGGGCTACAATGAATAACATCAGAGGGTCCAATTCCGATGAGTGGTGGCTTACCACCGAAGCGTTTGGGGTGGCGGTATTTTCCGGTAACAAGTGAGAATGTCGGTTCGTCTGGGTCTCTCTCTTCCTCCTCCTTCAAAGTGTCCTTGTCAGCTTTTCAATAATCAGTGTCCGGGTGCCTCAATATCAAGTAAGAATACAGACGATCATACTCTGCCAATAGTTGGCCAAAATCAAGGACATAGCGACCGCTCCATGTACCCTCTGGTTGGAGAGCGACTTCCAACTCATATGGCGTGATTATCGGTCGGTAAAACTCCTGTATAGCAGTGTTTTGGGAAAACAATATGAATTGTCGATCGATGCACATACTTTTGATTCAATGACACTGTTTTCTGGGCAAGCCGCCAAAACGAAGCACTCGATCTCCATAAAATTCCCCAGTTTGGCTGGGTTGAGCTTTCCAACACTGATCGTGTAGCTTTTCTTTTGGGCTTTTTTGAGAATCATACGAAGATGGGATATGAGAGGTAAATATGAAGCTATTGAGCATTCGTCAAAAGGGCGAATTTAAGATGAGAATAGGCTGACCAACACCAAGCGTGCCCACAAGGATACCGAACACATCTGCATCGCGTGCTTTCTGAACTGCAGCGAAGCGCCGCATGAGTAATTTATTTGTTCGCTCGGACTCTAGTCTTGAGCGTTCGGTGATTGGATTGTACGAGTAAATCTGTCGGCCATAGTTGACACGGAGTCATAGTGATCAACCAATTGGACTTACAAGACTTGAGGAATGTATCATCAACAGGTTCGTGACCGTAAGGCTCTCTTCACCGATGTATAAAATGATTTCCGCTGATTCGTCAGTCTTGGAATTAATCTCTGGCAATTCTTTAGTTTCGTTGTCGGGCGACGGAGGCGGTGGAAGTGATGCTGGCTCGACCCAGGTTGGTATCTCGTGATACAAGACGGAGAAGCCAATTTTGTCACGAAGTCGTCCTACAATATCAGCTATAAAGTCCGTCACACCTTGCAACCTCAAACAGGGAATCTCGAGACTCACCTATTCGATATGTATACCCCACGTCGTGCCGAATAAGAACCGACTTCGTCGCCATGTCACCCACGTCGGGGGTGTTCGGGAGGAGCTTGCTGAGCTCTTGGAGGCAATGCTCGACATTGATTGGCTTGCGACCAAAGACATAGACGATGGGAAGCCTAGACGTTCTGTTCTGGCCCGTCAACACCGAATCGAAAAGGGCATGAAAGAATGACTTACTTGCTCATGCACGCATGACCATAGTGAACCATTAAGTCGGCATCGACATGCTGGGCAGCGACCTCATCGACGCAGCAGCTATGTGATGTTTGAGTGTGAAGCTGGTCGACAGACAAGACGTATCTCACTTGCCGTAAGACGTGTCCGCCAAAATATACAAGTCACGTCCCTGGCCAACACTCCGCTTGAGCAGACGATAGATGAGAACAGCATCATGCAAGAGTTCGTCTGGAAACTGAAGCGCGACCTGTATGTTCCGTTCAATGGGTCATTGGGAAACAGAGAGAGCAATCTGACCCTCTTGAAGTCTCCCTTGAGGATAATCTCCGCAGTCCTCTCGATCTCGTAAAACTCGGCGATGCTGGAGGACTCTGGACGCTGTGCGGACGGACTGGAGGTAATGTCGATCGAGCGCGCTATCACCTCTTCCCCGGAGGTAGAAAACGCAGAAGGAGCCGACGACATTGTACTACTACAACCAAAGTTGGGAATCAATTAATACTCTATGAAACGCCACACTCCCAGTAGGAGCGTCTACCCAAGCCCCATCGATGCGGCTCATCCTCTCCAGCAAGTCCGTGCGCAATGCAATCTTCGCCCATGAAACCGGCCAAGTGCTGTACAAGACGACCCATCCGCGCCACATCGGCATGGGGACGACGACGCTGTACAAGATCAAGGCCAACGACGACCCAATGGACATGCGCGACCAATTTGACGCGATTGGGGAGATCGACTGGCATTTAATTGGATCGTCGACGTTTCGCCTGCATGAGCGCTCGATGCAGTCCAACGAGTTTCTCCCCGCGCATGGGATACTTGGACGGTTCGTGTGTAGCCCCTTGAATTTTTTCGCAAGTAACGTTTTATACAGGAAGCGCACGTTCACCGGTCCTGATGGTTGCCCGTACAGGTGGGACATGCCTATGCTTTTTCACACGGTAGTGGTGCGTAACTTGCTACCCAGCTACTAGTCAACGGTGCAGAGTCGCTACTTGATACAGCTGTCGCGAGACGACGGATCGCGCACTGAGGTAGCTCGATATCATCGGGGCTCACTGGGAATAATTGGCTCGAAACGAAAGCCTTTCCTACAAGTCGATCCAGACGTCGAGCACATACTTGACCTCATTATTCTCACTTTTGTGTATGTGGAAAAAATTCGTATGGACAAGGACAACGAGAATACCGGACCATAAGATGCTTGTGAGACCGACGTACCCTGTCCCGTCAATCTCTACTCACTGCAGGCATGTGAAGACACAGACTGGTGTCGTACTAGGTCCATACACCTTGTGTAAATTAAAATCAAACGAAATCGATTCTGGTCGCATCCAATCGATGACGCCAATCAACGTTGATTGGGAAAATCCCCCATCGATCCAGTAATGGGACCCTGGATATCAATCTGGACTGGTAGGCTGGATCATACCGGCAGGACCATATTCCTGATAAGCTGACACCACTATATCTTTCCGAGTCAGCCGCCCTGTTTTATCTACCCTCGCCCCCCTTTTCTCCCCTCCCTCCTTTTGAGCCATGCGGATGTTTCCAGACCCGCTCACATGCAGTACGGGATGTTTTCCTTCCCCCTTGGATGTCCCCAAGGCTCTCATCCGCTCCGATATCTGGTTCCCAGATGGGAATATTGTTCTCGTCTCCGGATGCGCTGCATTCAAGGTACACCGTGGTCAGCTTGAACGGCACTCTGAGGTGTTCAAGGACATGTTCCTGGTGGGTCGAGCCAAAGTCGGTCTCTACACGGATACATCTTTATGCGACGAGACATTGAACGAAGAGGGGAACAAAATGGTGGACGGGTGCCCAACTGTGGACATCTACGATTGTCCGTCGGACGTGTATCATCTATTGGTCACCCTCTATGACGGATTGTACGTTGTTTTCCGCTTCTTCGATCCATCCTGACGCAGCCCCAAATAGCTACTTTCCCAAACCCCGCGCACGCGACTTTTCTGCGCTGTCCAGCGTCCTCCGTCTCTCCGCGAAATACTTTATCGAGCACCTGCGCGCCCAATGTCTCGCGCGACTCACACACGACTGGCCAACCACGCTTGCAGACTGGGACCGACGAGAGGCGGCGGCGACAGACGCCAGCGGCCGCTACACCCCGCGCGACGTATATGCCCACCCCATCCTCGCCATCAACCTCGCCCTCGAGCTCGGCCTCCCCGAAGTCCTCCCGAGCGCGTTCTACGACCTCGCGCGCTACGCGCCGAGCCGGATCCTCTCAGGCACGCGCGCCCTCCCCCCCGTCTTCGCAGCGCCCGACCCGTGCGCCGCACGCGGGCCCAAACCGATGATCCATCTCTCGCACGACAGCTTCGTACGGACGCTCCGCGGGCGCGAGCTCGGCCAGCTCTACGTCTCGTCCTTTCTCGCGCGCGCGCTCGAACACCGGCCCTCGGCGTCGTGTCTCTACTCTGCCTGGGCCGCTGCCTCCGGGTCGGGCGCAGCGGCCCGGTCGGCGCACTGCACCGAGTCGTTTTATTTCATCCATTTGAATGTGCTGCGGAGCGTCGGTGGGATCGCGCGTGGGCGGGACGCCGACCCGTTGTTCGCGCTTGAGCAGGCGGCGGAGATGCTCGAGCGCAAGGACTTTTCGGACGGTGTCCGGACGTGTGGGCTCAAGATGTGTGGGGTGTGCAAGCGGGAGTGGAAGGGCGAAGTAGGGCGGGCGCGCGAGGAGGTGTGGGGGCTGATTCCGGTGTGGTTTGGGCTTCGGGACGGCGGTGCGATGGATGTGTCGGCGTCGACAAGGTGCGCGGTTCAGGAACTACAGAATGGGGACATGATCGAGAATGGTGAGGACACAGACGTGGACGTGGATGGACTGGATGAATAATTTCATCAGTTTGCTTTTAGGTTTGGCAGAGATGCTTTCTCTTTTGTTCATATCTTTGTTCATCATCGATCATATTTGTCGTCCATATGTATATAATTGTTGCTTTCAAGATTTTCCTGATGTACAAGCCCGTGAGTGAACCATTGCCGTACGTAGATACAAGAAAGGATGCATAAAGTCGAGATATTGCGAAACACATGAGCGGTGAGGGATATAATGTCCAGTTCAGTCCTCCCCGATTTTTGGTGCTAGGTAATATTTTATGACACCTTGTCCGAACTTGTATGATACCTGATGGGAGGGGTGTCAATGTTCGGTCGAAGTTCAGCTTAAGCATACTTACAAGGAGGGGGACTTCGTTGCTCATCATAAGCTGTACCGTGTTCGACAATGTTGAACTCTTGGAGAAGTTGACGAGATACTTCAAACTGAATGTCAGGTTGACGTGTTGATTCATCTCAACAAAGACGCCGCCATCGGAAGGTACTTCATCAGACTTTTTGGCCCTTTTCGATGGTTGGCCACTCTACGGGTGGATGAGGGAAACTAAATGAAAAACATACACATGAGTAACTCACCTTTGACGAGCCCTTTTTTCGCTTCTTGCCCTTCGGCTTCTCGTCCTCGTCCTCGTCCTCTTCCTCCTCTTTTTCCTCCTCGCCTTCATCCTCTGACTTGACCTTGAATTCCCCGTCATCGTCATCGTCACCGTTCATTTCGACGTCACCATCTTTTTCTTCCTTCTTGACCTTTTCCTTCTTTATTTTCTTTTTCTTGGGCCTCTCATCTTCTTCTTCCTCGTCGTCATCCTTTCCCTCCTTGACCTCGTCATCATCCTTGCCATAGTTTTCATACTTTTCTCTGGCAGCTTCAGTTTGTTTCAACAAGATGCTGCCGTTAGCTGCCTCGCCTTCGCTCGCAAAACGTACGCCTTCCTTGGTGACTTCGATACGGACGGATTCACCAAGGAGAGAAAGATCTCGGACTATGCGGCTAAATTCACTAGATGGCATGGTGACACGAGAATCATAGTCTGTGTCGGGAATACCAAGGTTCTCAGAATCGATGTCCATGAGTTTCATCTGATATTCTGCAAATCTGTCGGAATCTATGAAACGGGAATATGTTAAGATAGAGATAGGGATTGGGGAACAGCACTTGCTCTTTGCCTCGTACGTGAGGTGCAATACGTCGGCATCGTCGGAGGCCTTGATTACGCAGATGTCATCGTCTTTAGCACATTTCAGCACTTTGGTCAGGGAGTTGAGATTGACACCCAGGGGCATAGGGCGGTCACAGCGGTACTTTTTGAAGCCCGCTGCCTCGAGGTTAACAGCAACGAGTGCGACGTGTGAGTTGTCCATTGCTTGGAGGTTCTTTGTTAGAAATGATCAGGAGCAGCAAGAAGCGATGTTCGAAGCCTAAACATACAATTCCCTCCTCGGTACATTCGAAATTGGCATCTGTGACCAGCTCTTTGATAGCTAAACAAAGACGGGTTAGTGAAATCCTGCTTCACAGAAAGATACGCACAGTCCAGCAATCGCTTCAAGAGCGCAGCTTCTTCCAGCTTGGCCTCGAGCATGGTGGGCGGGCGAGTTTGTAGAAGAGAAAAAGGATCAACGCGTCAACGAGACGCGTTGACCTTGTTTTTGAATCGGAGTTTGGTCGCGTATGTCACACACGCGATGTCACGCGAATCGTGACTCCATATTGACGACGACGAACCGGTCGGTTCAATTCACTTTTTTTGGTCCCTGCACAACCAGCATTCTTTCTTTTCTTCGGGTCCATCACGCCATGTAGGCATCGGATGTAGTGCCAGTAATATGATGAGGACAGAGAAGCGCATCGTTTAGGGCACAGAAAAGGTGATAGTGAGTCGCCGATGCCCGTGTCCCTCGTCCCGCACTCAACTGAATGTGCTTTCGGAGTTCTTAGGTCGCCAAATGGTAGACGTCCTACATGAAATACTAGTCAGGTCGCCGGTGGTTGCACTGAATGGCGCAGGAGAGTGGATCATAGCAAGCGGTAAGCACCTGCCTCATTCTCGCAGCGCGGTTCCTCTTCTGATGGTACTTAGGTATCTCTAATCCCGCCGTGATAGGGTTCACGACCGTTACCTCGACAGCGATCTATCTGGCGAGACCACACTACATATGGATCCCTTGTGCTTATCAGCGCGATCACTCCCGTTCTGAAGTGCGGGTGTGGGTGATCGAACCTCCACGTGTTCGTGTCGCGTGTATGACTGTCTAGGGACTATCCTGGTTGTGGGGCAACTGGGGGAGGACCATGGGGGGGATTCTTGGGTTCGCAATGTACTTTGTTGCGTTGCATGTTTGTGGGTGAGATTTCCGTATAACGCTTTTCCGCACCTCACGCGGAGCTCATTCCGCAAGGGAAAGATGCCTGGTGGTCCGGTCTGTTCTCCAACACAGACAAGGTACTTGCCCAGAGCTATTTCGTGCCTTCCCGCTGATCACTTCCTCGACGTTCGTTTGTGTAGACTGTTGGTCCGATTGCGGATAACATGGGGAACATTCACTACACTTGCTTCTTCCTGGTCTTGATGGTGTGGTTGATACTGGCGTCTACGTTGAGTGGGGTCGGATAGATGCCAAGACGTCGAACGTGTCGAATATGTCGAGTCGTGATACCTGCGGATGGGGTCTTCTCCAACGTTACTCCGTCAGGGCAGTAGTCGCTACCACTTTAAAATGTATTGGTGAATACTGTAGCTTCAGAGTCCATATCTTGTAGATCTAACAGTCTGACCAATCAGGTCTACCGTCTACGACGAGCCTCGGCATCCGCGCTTCATCTCGGACTTTTGCGTAGCCTCGTGTCGCCCTACCTTGTCAACGCTTTTCTTCCCCCCCTCCAACTCCCACATCCCTCACCCGCCTTCGGCGCACTGCGTTGGCCATATCTATCCCACAACGCATTGTCACCGACGCATCTCCCTAGGTCTCAAATAGGTTTTCATTGCAATCTCCAAGCGCCATATCCCTGCGTCCACCGTGAGCGTTTTACCGTCGGCGACGTGAGTGCAACCACCATTCTCCATCTTCCCCGATCTCAATGATCTTGTCATCCGCCCTTTGAATTGCAACCTTGGCTTCTCTTTTCTTCTCGTCAACTTCGCATCGCTCAAGTGTTTCGGGTATTTTTACTCCCCCGCATCCTCCACCATCTGCTCCTACTCCCAGATCCATCCATTGTCTTCCCGTTGTCTAGATCGCCCGTTGAGTTGGCATAGCCATCTCTGATCCCGTTACCCACCTCTCTACCTGACTAGCGTCGTGCAGGCTTGCACGCGATCACCTCTCATCACGTACCCACTCATTTCTCTTACTTGCTGTATCTTCCTCCCTCCTCTATTTCCTTCCACCTCTCAATTTCTGTCTGTACCACACTGTCGAGCTTCGCCTCGTCCATTTCGCCCTGATACGCCATCTCCTGTTCAACGCCGATTTTTTCCTGTTTACATCTCTTACGTGGTCTGCTGTACTCCCTGTGAGTTGTACTTATTCTTCCTTGGTGTTGACCTCATCTACTCTTCATTTTTATGTCCTTCTCATCCCAGCCACTCTCTAGCCTGTCAACTCCTTGCTCTTGATCCTACCCCTTTCTGCTTCTGTTTTGTTACTCTCAATTCTCAGCCTGTTTCTGTGAGTTGTATAAATGCTTGTCATCACTTATTCATTGTTATGCATTGCTTGCTAACCTAGTCTTAGCCTTGCTTGTGAGTCTGTAAATTCTGCCCAAGTATCAGTCTCTTATTTGTGCTTTCTCTCTGCCATCCAGTTAAACAGTCTTCTCTCTACCCTATCTCTGTTGTATTCACAGCTCTTCCTTGTCTGATTTTGCACCTGCCCACTGAAGTTCATTCCATTGTCAATCCCATCATTTCAACCCTCCTAGCCTGATCCTTCACACATTCCACCATCATCTCTGCACACCACATTCCCCTCCCCATCCCAGCATCTCTGCTGCACTTTTGTCCAGCTGGTTTTGTACCCTTTGTGTCCCATCTTCACTCAAGTCTCTCACCCCTCTGTCTGTCCCCTTTCTGATCAAGTCACTTGACTTACTCTGCTTCTTGTCTTCACCTATTATCTCTTTTCCACCTGGATCTCACACCACTTCTTGGTTGTTTCTCCAATGAACTGGCACAAAAATCCTGAGGATATTACCTTTCAAGTCACAGGTGAGATTCCTTTAATCAGCCAGTGTGCTCATGTGTGCTTACCTCTTTTATACAGTTGGTCAGCTGACTGTCTTGTCATGCCTTGAGTCCAAAGAGGATATCTGGGTCACTGTTTGTGTTGGGGAAATGTCTAAAATAACATGTTCTGGAGAACTAGCACAAGATGGCTTGACAGTAAGATGGCACCATCCTTTTCTCTTGTGGGTATCATTGTTGAAATATCTATCCTTGCTCATCCTTTTCCCCATAGCTCTGCCCCTCCTACCACTTCTGTTCAAATTGCTATGTGGATTCTCCCAGAGGAGCTTACCCTTGAATGGGACAAACAACCATTGGGTGATCAAATAGTCACAGATGTAGCCAGCTTGCTAGGGTCTGGAAATACTTGGCAATGTAAGTCCCCATGTATATCTCTCCAACTCAATTGGTAATAATGTACCAGGCAATATGCCTGAGCACTCTGCTGGTCCTGCAACTCTCTCTATTACATGTAGAGAAAGTGATGTATTGGTGAGCTCTATGTTATAATCTAGCTTATATGTGATTAAATGTGTGATTTAGATTGCACCTGGGCATGACTGTCTAAAATCTCTTACCAGTTATTCATACAAGCTATACAACTTTGGATTGTGGTCAAGAAATGTGGCCAGTATATCCACAGAAATTGAAATGGAACTTGCAAGGTTGGATCTTTGTCCTCTAGGGCACAAAAAACACACTACTATCCTGAATGATCTTGGAATTGCATATTCATTCCATTATGATCAGGATGGTAATATTGCAGATCTCAACAGATCTATTGAAATCAAGCAAAGGGTACTTCACCTTTGTCCTTTTGGACATCTAGAGCATGCAGAGGCTCTTGGAGAACTTGCAATGGTCTTAGCCAAGCATTATGATATCCAAAGAAATGGGGAGGATCTAAACAGGCTTATAGACATGCAAGAAGCATGGCTCAAATTTTGCCCAATAGGACATTCAAATCATGCCATAGCTCTTGGATCATATGCAACATCCTTGTGGAATCGCTATAATGTGCAAGGAAACATGACAGACCTGAATAAGGCTATTGAAATTGAAGAAAAATGGCTTGAACTTTGCCCCACAGGTCATTTATATCATCATACTGCTTTGAATGACCTTGCACTATCTATAAATTCACGTTATCAAAAGCTAGGCAATATTACAGACCTAAACAGAACCATTTACCTTCAAGAGAAGTGTCTTGAGCTTTGTCCACCAGATCATCAGGATCATGGGCTTGCTCTTCAAAATTTTGCGTATTCATTATTGGATCGCTATAAGAAAACAAATGACCATTCTGATGTCAATAGGGCAAACAGGTTGTTCAAAGAGGCATTGGAAACCTATCCAGTCCACCACAGTTCTTTTGCACTCAATGCTTCTCAAGTAGCCACAACCACACTTCTTTTATCCAGCTCCTCCATTGGGTCACCCCCTGGTCAACAACCTCCTTCAATAGATGAGGCCTTTGGAGCCTATAGACTTTTGAAGAAATGTGGCCCAGCAGCTTCATTGGATTTCTTGGAAGCAACCCAGGCTTGGGTCAAGGATGCTGAAAAGCATAACCACTCCTCAGTCTTGGAAGCTTACCAAACATCACTCAATACACTGGACCACTTCACCTCTGTTAGCCCTTCACTGGACTCTAGGCATGAGACCATGCAAGCAAGGGTGACTAATGCAGCCAATGATGCATTCTCATGTGCTACCAGGCATGGTAACTTCCATATGGCTGTCGAGTTCCTGGAGCAAGGGCGGGGGATCTTGTGGAATCAGCTTGCTCGGTTTGACATTTCCGTGGCTGTGTTGGAAAGTCAGGGTAACCGAGAACAGGAACTCGCAAGGAAATTCACACAATTGAGCGCAGACCTTAAAAAGCATGCTCAAAGGAGTGAAGGTCTAGGAACAGGTCCATACTGGCAAGTGCAGGAGGAATGGCAGCGAGTAGTGGACAAGATTCGCAGTCTCGACGGGCTCTCACGATTCCTCCTACCTCCTTGTTTTGACGACCTCCAACGAGCTGCAGAATATGGACCGGTCATCATCGTGAATGCAAGCAAATACAGTTCCGACGCCCTCATTGTTCTCCGCGGTCGTTCGCCCGTTCATATGTCTCTTCCTTGCTCGTTCGACGATGTTGCCCAACTATGTTCGCAATTATCAGAATTGACCCAGGACGCGCACGCATATGGGTCGCATAGGGAATCGTATGTAAAGCAGATCTTGCGCGAATTGTGGTCATCGGTTGTTGAACCAATCACTGATGTCCTGCAAAACGACGTGCAGCTGCCTCCAGGCTCGCGCATCTGGTGGTGCCCAACGTCGAATTTCACCCTCCTACCATTCCATGCTGCGGGTCCGCACCGCGAAGCGCAGAAGAACCTCATGGATATCTACATCTCTTCGTATGCTCCCTCTTTCTCGGCTCTCCTTCGTGCGCGCGATCGTCTTCGTTCCCAGAGGGAGGCCTGCAACACCGCCGGGAGATCAAACATGGTTTCGTTTGCGGCTGTCGGCCAGGCACATCCAAGTCCAGACACCGGCTTAGGCCAGCTCCCAGAAGTGGAGCACGAAATCCGGAGGATTCGCGACAAGACAAACATGCCCGCAGACGTGAAATTCGAGGCCATCACAGGTGCTTCAGCCTCGATCGAAGGTGCGGTGCACGCCTTTCGAGACCACCGCTGGGTCCATGTCGCTTGCCACGGTGCGCAGCACGCGACAAAGCCGTTTGATTCATGGTTCGCGATGGGCGATGGAAAGCTCACGTTGATGCGCATCATCCAGGAGCGCTACACAAATTCCGAGTTCGCGTTCCTGTCTGCGTGTCATACGGCTAAGGGAGACGCGTCGACGCCGGATGAGGTGCTCCATCTCGCGGCGGGAATGCAGTTTGCGGGGTTCAATGGGGTGATTGGGACGTTGTGGAGGGTGGATGATGCGGTCACGCACCAGGTGGTCACTCGGTTCTACAGGGAGATGTTCAAACATCCGGTCGTTGATTTCGAGCACGCGGCTGCAGCGCTGAACACTGCAGTGATCGAGACTACCGACGAGGTGTCATTGGAGAAGCGGATCGTGTTTGTGCATATCGGTATTTGAGTTCTTCGATTGAAATGAGGTTCTTTTCTTCGTTGCGGATGTTCATGTGTAGTGATGGTATGTCTTCCAGAAATGCTCTCGAAAGCTTTGTCTCGTATGACTTCTTGACAGAAGAGCGCCTGGTTGATCATCCTCTTTGTATGTTGCAATCTTCATTTGGCGTATGTATGTTTTGTACAATACATGGGTTGACTTTACCTTTTGAATCTTGATGTCTGTTACGCTTGATCTTGTATTTTGATGTATGCCCTTTGTTGAAGTCTGTTCGTCACGCGATGCTAGATCCTCACCGCAGAGGATAAAATCTACAACCTGCTTACCACTCTAGAACGTTGTATAGAACTTACACTGTGAGCGCTGGACACTGGTCAGAAGCTGTCAACCAGTCGCAGAGCGGTGTACCCTCGTCACTTGTGTCAATGCGCCTTTGTCAGTGACGCGTTGAGATTCATATGTCACACACGTGATGTCACGCGAAACGTGACACCCAAAGTGATCGTGGTCGTTGCCCTTGACAACGACGACGACAAAGAGCAACAATGTACTGCGCTGTCCATGTCAACGAGAATGAGTCGGTCCAGCTATGAATGGTTTAGATTGTGATGCGAAACTCCGACTGACCCTTTTTTGGTGTGACCCAATGGTTGTCCCGATCCGGCTGCTTTACCGGTCCACCTCGTCATGCAGTCCCCGCTCAACACAGACCGAGGAAAGTTGCGGATGGAAAAGCTTAGACAGCTTGAGATGGAACAGCTGCAGTGGGAACAGGAAGCCCTCGTCATGCCAGAGGTTCGCCCAGCGCCGCTCACCAACGACTTGCTCACGCGAGCTTGCACAGTACCTCAACCGGGCGCTTGTTCTTTCTTTCGAGTCCGTCAAGACCGAGTTCAGCGACCTCGATGGCCTGTCTTGGTCCCGTTATCCAGTCAACAGTTCCTGGGTGCGTCTCGAGTCTGTGCCCCTCTACGCCACCCTCACCACACACCGCAGGTCGAGGAACCGACACCGAAACTCGCCTCCACAGAGATTGACACACCTGAGACTGACACCCGCACGCCCGTACACTCTCCTCGCCCCCACTCTCGTCCACCATCAAAGCCGTGTTTGTCTCCACGTGCAGAGATGGCCCAAAACACCATTCGTGGCCTTCAGCCCTCTCGGGGGCCTTTACAACCTGCCAGTCGTTTCTCGCACGGCGATCCACATGCCCACCCTCCCAAAAATCTGGCGCTGGCATGCCACCTACCGACCCTACGCTCTCACCAATAGCCTGCAATGCTTCAAGACAAGGAACATACACAATCACTGCTAATCGTGTTTTCTTTATTCAAAAGTTGATCTATCTCGCTAATAAATCACAATGGAACAAACTTCAAGACGTACATATGTAGCTTGTCCATGATGCTTCGTCGGTAGAATTAGTTGTATTTTTACGAGGATTGGCTTGTATCAGTAACGATGAAATGAGGACCAACACAGGCAAACAGGACCGCCGGGGACCTTTTCAAACCACTAACAGTAGTAACCATTCGAGTTGACTTCAACAACATTGACGACGACGCCCAAGTTATTCATTATCAGCGCCAGTGGCGACTTTATCATCGCATTGTAGCCGCCATTTCATCGGTCGTCTTTCTTGACGCACCATGACTGCTCAGACTTTAGGTAGGCTTCGTCTCGGTTCAACTTGTTGTGTGGTAGCGCTTGCTCACCAATTCGTTCGTCCACCCATCTCGTATTCGCCATCCGATGGTCCTTTGTTACACCACCGCAGTCCCTTCAGAGAACTGGGACGACGACTTCGAGTTCGGTCAGAGCAACTCGACCAACATTTCAAAATCCAAAGACGCCAGAAAACCAGGTCCAGCAGTTACCGTCTCCCTTGAACCACGTCTATCCATCGCGTCTTCCCACTTCTCAGACTGGGACGCGGACGACAGACTCAGGAACCGGTCATCAAAGGCACCGGTGGCCAGTAGCCGAGCACTGGTTGGGAGGAGTGGTATCACCAGTAGGCTTGACAACTGGGCCGAGCCTGGTCCGTCTACACCAACGAAGAATGGCAGCGCACAGGCCACAGCCGAGAATTGGGATGATGACTTCGAGGACAAGGCCGACTCTCCACCCAGCCGACGCCATCATGCTCACCGAGCCTCTCATCACGCGTTCCAACACCATCACACTCATTCACTAAGAACCCGCCACTCATACCACACACCACCCCGTCCAAGACCTTCCGCCGAGCCTGAAAACTGGGATGATGACTTTGACGAC
>JBBPNZ010000439.1:0-19944 GCA_038091195.1 Phylloporus rhodoxanthus | reverse complement strand
ATTTGAAAATGACAGCTTACAGGTGGACATAGTCGATTATCAGGAAGACCGAGGCTAACGTTAAAGTCTAAGTAGAGCAACGCTTCTGTCAACCGTCTTTTACTTACTCAGTACCAAATGCAACTCAAGAGATGAGATTACTCTCACCTTTGTGCAGGGACACTCTTAAAATCAATAGTAGGTCCTGTATGTGTCAAAAACACACTCCAATTATAGTCACGAAGTTGTTGCGGATAAAAAGGCGAGAGCATACTGTGGTCGAAGAGGAGGATAGCGCCTTGCGAATCCTAGGAAGTCTGGTTGGGTGGAATATGCATTGCGAGTGTGCATCACAAGGCTTCGTTCAACCACAAGATAAATGCGGACAATGATATATGGTGCATTACGTAATACTAATCTGAGTACGGACCCCTGCTTTCAGTGGTGCAAAGATCCAGTGGCGTCGACAATTCAGCCTCAAAAACGAATCTATTGCGGTAATAATGGATCATATCAGGCGGGTACCTTTGAGGCTTATAAACGTTTTCCGGCCACGGCAGCCTTCTTCTTTGCTTCTACCTCTGCTGCTTTGGCTGCAAGATTCCACTCTCATCAGTAAGAGGGGACGAGGTCAGAAAGGAATCACGCAGACCTTCTGCCTCTGCCTTGCGCTTGGCCTGCGCAGCTTCACGTTCCTCTCTAATTTTCGTCAAACGAGCGAGATCCGACTTTGCTTCGTCTGTCTGGCCGGCACGGTGAAGCTAGATGACTGGTAAGATGGTGTTATTGACCAGCAAGCGCAGACACTTACTTTCAAGTAACGGCTCTTGGCCTCCTGCTTTTCCTTGGCCTCCCTGCGTTATCACGGTTAGTGTGACTGAATCACACAGGACGACCAGGCAGCGTACCTTTCCTTCCGCGTCAGCTCTCTCGACCCCAAATCCGAGATGTTGAGTTTCCTCTCCACATGATTTGGATTGATAAGATCTGCATCCTCATCATCTTCGTCGATCACTTGTTTCTGGGCTTGTTTCTCGGCTGCTTGTTTCTTCTTGAGCTCACGTCGTTCGATACGCCCAAGTTCTGGCGTTAAAGTGCTCGGTGCAGTCTCATCCTCATCCTCATCCTCATCCTCGTCTTCTTCCTCCACCACATTCCCCTCCTCTTCCTCTTCCTCCTCCTCCTCATCGTCCCTCCAGGCGTTCTTACGGGGCCTAGCACACAATGACAAAATGCCAGATATATGATAGAAGCACACGTACGACCTCGGTTCAGCTATTCCGTTGCTGTCAAGTTGCATATCCCGACTGATTGCACCCCCCAAGCCAAGTGTTGAGTGCCACTCAATCTTATTTACATTGAAGTGGCTCACCTAAAGTTCCTACCGCCACCGCGTTTCGTTTTGAACTTTCCTGACAATGAACTATTGAATAAAGAGAGTAGCAATAGAAAGCTTAGTGTACTTGCCTGTTCCTCTGACCATGTTGTCTCAAGGGAATGAAGTTGGAGTAAAAGATAAGAAAGACAATAAAAACATCCCCAAATTAGGAAATCACCACTCTTTTACTTACTAATCAGCGAGACATTGAAAGAGACAAGATGACGACGATACCCTCCCGTCTCGCGCAGGTCTCGCGCATATCCAACAGTCCAGAAGAGGCTCGTAGGCGTGTTATAGATCTTTACAGAGCCTGGGTCCGCGCTGTGAGTCGTCTCCGGAACCTCGTGCAAGCCTCTAGTTCACACCGGAATGTACCTAGGCACCCGAAGTTGTCTCCTTGTATGCCATCCCAGTCACACCTGCCTACGTCCGACACTGTATCCGCCAAAAGTTTGAAGCAAACCGACATGTCACTGATCCACGCGCAATCGAAGTCCTCATCCACAAGGGTCGTCAAGATCTCCAAGAGACCCTCAATTGTTGGAAACAGACAGACCATGTCATGGGTATCCTCCTCAAGGTAAATGAAAGGCCGCAACGCACGTTTTTGCAGAAGTTCATCGAGGGTGCGTACTGACGTTGTTACGACCCGAGGGTAGTCTGACACATAATAATAGGCAGAGACGAGGATGCTGTGCGGCCAGCTGCTTCTGGTGTGGTATAGACATATAGTTTTATATCGCGTGGACTTTGGACAGTCTAATATCCAAACCGTCTTCACCTACTGCTATCTGAGTGTATAACGGGAGCGAGCTGTCGAGTGTGTATTGACCATCGCAAGGCCTCAATTATTCTTCCAATGAGGTCTCTAGGGTCTAATCTCCTGCAGGTATGCATATTTTTCCAAGAGAGATCATCTGCCAATCAATCTCGAGCCTACGATCACTTGGAATTGACATGTCCTTCAGATCTGCTTTACCCCAGGTTCCATCTCTTGCACGAATTTTAAGTGCTGGAGCCAAAGGACTACTTCAGTTCCCAATCTTGTATCATAAGCAGAAGAGGTCCGTGATTAATAATTGGTAAGGGAAGAGCATCTTGTCGGCGCAAATCCTGATCACCATTTTCGATCTTCTGTTCAGGTAGTAGTGCATGATTCCTTACGGCGGATGAGCGCGTAGTCGCCGTTCAGCGTCTGAAAGTCAGAAACCATGAAGGTCGTACTCGTCGTCACTTGATCATCTCTAGGAAAACCAAACCGGTGTGGAGAACAAACACTTTAAGGAGTAGTGCGTCTTCATTTGATCATGTTCGTCTTTTAGTATTGAAACAGGGACGCAGAGTGATGGGGGCACCTTTGGACCCCAAGACACGGCTCTTTGCCTTGTTTCCGCAGCTTGCTTCCGAATCGACGCACACTTATCATCCTTTTAGTTTCACTCACCTTGACACAACGCTTCTCATATGCGTCGACGGGCTTATTGGAAGACCATCTGGACGTGCGTGACGCTGGCAACGCGTTGATTGGAACCCCCTGTAGGAATTCATGGATTTGACAGACCGACAGAATCGCGACTTTATATATGTGCTTTGTGGTTCGAAACGGCTTCATAATGGTCACATCACATATATATATAACAGGCCCACCTGACTATGAATATCGTGGTTGCATGCCTAGCACTGTCTTATTTCTTTGCGGATGCTGCATTGTATGAGTACAAAGTTTCGGAACGCAAACATCTTCGATTCATCTTCGAACCGAGAGCCTGGGCCCGGCGGTCACTATCCGAATTGCGGAAGATGCCAATCATTGGCTATGGTTACTCCAGTGAACCGCTTCCAGCTTCACTGCACACTGGTCAGAAGAATGTGATCATTAATAGGCAACAATCGTACCACTTGAGGCAGTATCCAAGTCCAATCGGTGCATTCCTTGAGAGCATTGCTGCTGTCTAGATTCGGCGACAGAAATGGGAGGGAGACGAGTAGTTGTTGTAAACCTGGCAAGGGTCGCGTACTGGCACAAGATGTCTGGAACGGACGGGAATATTTGGCGCGATGCATACCACAAATTACGTATTAGTGAGGTCACGAGACTAAAGTAATACGATCACGTGACATGGACGTGCATATTAGTGACCTTTAAACTTTTGGAAGTTCGGGAACGACGCGACGATGGTTTCACCTGCAGTCGTCGAACAACAGGCCAAACTCGGTGTATCAGCAGAGGAAAGTAAATTTGAGCGTATAAAGCGACAACAAGCCCGGTTTCGTGATCGCGGTGGGTCAGTCTCCGTTTCTCTTGTTCGCCATGTCGTGCATTAACGGATAGTCGAATTTGATAGGGTGTTTGTACCGTCCACCTCAAATCCACTGGTCGATATCCTCCTCGCACGTACTGTCTCAGGCGAATCGCCCTCAAAGGCCCATCGAAAGGATGTGACTACCAAGCGTGTATCGACTGTCAAAGCTCGTCTGACATTGGCCCGCAAAGCGAGTGCTGTCACTACCTCAGGCGAGAGTCCGGCTGTAGTAGGTTTGTTACTGCGTTTCATGCCCAAGTTTATTTTTTGAGGACGCATACAGGAAGTGGGAAGCTGCCAGCTTCAACCCAGAAGCGCAAGAAGAAAGC
The DNA here is from genome assembly GCA_038091195.1 of Phylloporus rhodoxanthus. Taxonomy (NCBI): domain Eukaryota; kingdom Fungi; phylum Basidiomycota; class Agaricomycetes; order Boletales; family Boletaceae; genus Phylloporus; species Phylloporus rhodoxanthus. Next base: position 15,952 of record JBBPNZ010000439.1, on the reverse strand, counting down.
TCCTGAACTAGAAGGTAACTCTGGCTTTCATGAATTGGCGTGTATAGACTTTGTTGGAATTATTTTAGACGACACGACCAAAAAGCAGCGTGGTGGCAAACAAGCAAAGGGTAAAAAGAAAGTACCAGGTGGGTACCCATTCCATCCAAGTTCCTATTCTGTGATTTCAATATTTTATCACAGATACGGACTTGGGAACAGAGCAGCCACCTTCCGACACCAAGTCTAAGTCGACATTGAAAAGAAAGAGCAAGCAACGCGATACCAGCACTGCTCTGTCTAGTTCTGGCAGCATTGGGAAACCGAAACCGAAAACCAGAGCGAAATCAAATTCTGCAAAGGCAGCGGTGGATGTTCCGGTCTCCGGTACGCATTCTATTCCAAGTACGATTTTCCGTGCATCAATATGCATACAGACAATGACCGGATGCTGGTTGACGCCCGCTCTAAAATTAAATCCAATATCAGGCAGAACTTGCAAAATGGGGATGATGGCGAAACGGATGTTGAAGCACCGATTTTCAGAAAATCTGCATTGCCTGCTATGGACGGTATGCAAACATCTGGTACAAAAAATGTGGTGCGCATCAAAGCAGAGAAGATTGCTGGCAAGGGGAGTTCAGGGAAGAAAATAGAAGACATGTGCAATGGGAAGGTAAAGGGTAGAGCTAATCCTAACCAGGACACCTCCGAACCCGTGAAAGATGACGAGCGACCTACTGAGCGTTCTTCCAAACCACGAAAACGGAAAAAGGAGGACGATCATGATGACCAGCCCCAGAAAGCTGTCAAGTTCTCCTACACAAAGTACGTCTTCTAGCATCTGACAGGGCGAACAATCCAGATTGAGGAACGCACCGTCAGTCCTCCACATTTTTCATCGCGAGATTTGAAGGAAAACCAGTCTGACAAAATTCACGAAACCATTGCAAAGTCGGGAATCAAGAATGATTCAGATATGCCCCGCTCGAAGTTGACTGCAAAGCTGCCTTCTCGCGCAAAGAGATCGAAAGGTCCCCCGCGTGAGGTACTTGAGCGGATCAAGGCGAGCGTGGGACGACATTTGCACTACGCGGACAGCGATCCGGACGAACTGGACTGTCTCTCGTGAAGGCGACAAGGTTCCAATCTTCCAAGTCACGTTCTATGGATTATTGCATATCTCATCTACCTTATAACGCCTCCATCACACTACTCTATCACCACGTCTATAACGCCAAGCCTCGTAAGCACCAGGCGCAAAGTACAGTCGGCGGCGACGACATTCGTGCACATGTGTTTGTTTTTCATTCTGCTCTATATTGTAGTTATACTTGCTATGTATGAGCTGTGGTGTACCAGGATAGGTTTGCACAAACCTCGATCTTTGATTCTGTCATGGGATATGTCGAAGTCTACTGAAAGCAGGAGATATATAGTATGTGCAGTGATAACCTTACAATAAAGAGCGATGCTCCAAAACGTCCTTGATCGATACCTAGGCATGTACTTCGTTCAATCCATTCGCTACCAAGATTACGTCTGGGTCCCATCCCGACTCCTCGTTCCGGTGCTTCAATCTCGGGTCGAGCGTCTGTTGTTGCTGAGGGGGTGTAATGGGTGTTACGCTCACCGATGGTGGATGGGCGTGTGAAGACACGCCTTCCATCGGGGACGGATCGTGCTCCGCATCGTCGGACGAATGCTGGAGTGCATCGCTGCCAGGGCCGTTGTCGCAATCGCCATCCTCACTGTCAGAGCCAAGATCCATGGCTTGTTCAACCGACATGACCATCGCCACGTCTTCTTCGTCCCCGTCTTGGTGTATATCCGGCGATGGCATGGACCCAGAGGGCTCGTGTCCATCTTGATTCCAATCTCGGGACAGCGACGAGGGTTTCGAGAGGCTGTGCTTTGACTTTGATTTCTCGAGTTTGCGAAGGACTTTGGCTATATACTCCTTTGCGAACTTTTTCATCTTGGCGGTTTTCTCGTCTGAGAGGGCGTCCAGGCGGCCCTCTTTGTAAGAAGACGATTTCTTTTCCTTTTCGGCAATGACATGAGTTAGCTACACGGGGGAGATCGGATGAGTCACAGAGTAACACTAAGGAGAGAAACGAGGAAGTAACGTACCTCTTTGGCATACTTCTTGAACACGTCATTGTCCATTTTCCTTGAATACTTGCTCATGCACTTCACCACTACGGCACCCACAAGCTTCAGCAACTTCTTTTCCTTGTTTGCCTCCCTCTCTTCCTTTGACTGAGACTTTTTCGGTGCCTTTGATTTCTTCTTCGCCACTTCTGGAGGGTGCTGTGCTGCTGCTGCCACAGCGGCCAGTCGCGCGGCCTCGGCCTCGGCTGCAGCGTTTGCAGCGGCGATGATATTCGCGATCTCTTTCTTCTTGGCCTGGGGGTCAAAATGTTCCGACGGGACTGTGCGCTCTTGTACTGATTGTTGGGGGGGTGAAGGAACTTCGGGTTGCGCAGGCCGTGCTGCAAGTTTAAATTGAATTTCATCACCCTCCCGGCGCGTTTTCTTCAGAGGTCGGTTGTCTTCTTGTGGCATGATGACCGACGGCGCTTCAGGCGTCTCTTCCTCGCCATTCTAGCAAGACAACGGTAAGCGGTTGACCGCAACATCAAGGGGACACGACCATACTGCCTTGAGGCGCTTTGGTATACGATAAGCTACCTCGAGAGTGTCCCAGTATTCAAGAAGCTTTCGGGAAGTTAACACATATGACTCTCCTAAAGATAATGTGAACTGACCTTGAGCGCCAGCGATTTCATGTTCTCGTTCTCCGACTCTGAACAGACTTGCACTGGGATTCTGATCTTGGAGTCGTCGACCTTGTTCCGCTGAATAAGAGGCCACTTGACCATGGCTTCAAGGGCCTTTGAGGAACGAACTCAGAATGAATAAGACGAAGGTTTGATATCACGGAAACGCACGAGAATAGTGACTTCAACATCCTTCGTATGATCTTGGAGTATATTCGTCATGAGACTAAACCCACGCAGCCGCATGATTTGACGTAAAGCTGCCTCGTTCTCGGTGATCTTTGCATTGCCCAAATCAACTCATAATCTGGAATTAGGTGTCGATGATTTCCCGTACCTTGATTCGAGTGAGGAGCTTGGAAAGGACTTTCTTGCTCTGCGTCTGCCGGATCGCCTGCACAACCTTTGGGATATCCTTCTCAATAAGAGGCTTCAATTCAGGCTATAGGCAAAGAAAAGATTGATGAATAAAGGTGTTGAAGATCAGGACATGAGAAGGTACCATATAATCCTCATCAAGTTTTTTACTCTTTTTCTTCTTATTACCCTTGAGTCCCAATTGCTCTACTTCATCAGTGATTCCCAGAGCTGCGAAACCAAGGTACGTTTTAGATTGCATAGAGGAGACACAAGGTACGTACCGTCAAGATAGAGATCGTCCATGCCACCTATATCCGTTTGAGTCTTACCCCCAAGGAAGCCCACGCAGTTCGGCTCTCCACAATAACAAGGTTGCGCTTCGTGTCTGGTGTTCACAGGTCAAGATATGCAATTGTAACCCTGAGTAAGTGACGTACCCGTATCGATCCACGTTGTAGTTGAATGTCAATTCCTCATCTTTCTTAATAGACCGACTTGCGAAGATGCCCATTCGGACACGCTCCCCCACCTGCCACTTGGCGACGTAACAGTTTGGGCTGCAGCTATGATTTGCGAAACGGCCAATGCCACCTCTCTTGGTCGCATCGATGTACTGAGCCACAGAGAAGTGTGGAAGGTGAGTGAGATACTAAGAAAGATAACGGAAAACTCACTTCATCTTTTTGCAGCATCATGAAGTAGAAATGTTTGATACCTTCCCCAGCGTAGTCTCGCATGCGTTTCATAAATGACGGGTGAGAGACCACATCACCGATGTACTCGTAGATGAATGTATCCCTATCAGTCCCATGTGGATCGGAAATTGTCTTTGGGTGATATGGGCAGGGTTTGGACATACTTTGGTATATCAGAGGCCACCCGTAACCCGTAACCTTTCTTTTCCGTCAAGACGATGTTGATGTTTGCGTACTCCTTTCGTTGAAACCTAGGATGCGCCGGAAGTTGAGAGAAAAGGTGATGAGGATGATGAAAATGTGTGGGCAAAAGGCATATAAACACCCACCGTTGGTTCTGGCAATGAGACCGACAGCGGCAGTCGTCTGATAGACACTCCACCTGCGTGAGCCGATTGATACAATCCGAGCCCTGTCCACATGCATCCGATGGGTCATCTACACCTGCAGTAGCGAAAAGGCGCCGACCGCATCACCATCGCCAGAAAGCAATCGGTTACTACGTATTCAAGACTACTGCAAAGAGGGGAAACCGTAAAACTGACCATGCTCGTAGACGCAATCGCATGTCATGCTCTCCAAAGCCTCTCGTGAACGTCCGAGTGTGTTGTATTGGTAGTGATTCTCGGGGAGCTCAACAAACGTTGCTCGGGCCTCCTCCTCCGCAAGGGGAAGACCACCTATGAGCTGAGGCGCTGTACGTCTGGGCTTCCCATTTTGGGGAGCTGGCGTGCTCGATTCTGACTTTTCTCGCTTGAGTGGCGGAGGAGGTGAAGGCTCTGTGTTGACGGACGGTGTCTCGCGTGGAGGTTTCACGTCGTCGAAGTCTTCAAGTTTTGCCGGATGGTATATTGGGGCATGTTCATCCTCTTGCTTGATATCTGGGGTTAGTACTGGTTTGGTAGATGGACTCTGACGTTGAGAGGGAGGTTCAAACATGGTGACAGAGGGACGAATGCACCACACTGGTGACGGTGAAGAGGGATGGGTCAACGACGAAATGAGTAAACGATACAGCAACGACGGACACGACAATGACACTGGGGACAATGTCAGTACATATCAGACAGCACATTAGAATGGTGCACAGACCTTGTCTTTGCGTGACGTGGCTCTAGGTCGGAGGGGCCCCACAGGCTGCGAGCCGTGCAAAGTCTAGCGGAAACGTCAACCTAACCGTGATATGACGACCGTTTCGACTTCAAAAAAGCGAAAGCGCGACAGCAACGAGGCCAAGATCTCGTTCGCGTTGTCTAACCAGCCGAAATCACAGCTGGGCCCTGTCCTTGGTGAGTAACCAGAAAACTTGTTCGTGGTCGTGCACGGTTAAGCTGTCCATCGCCACCACAGCTAATTTCCCTGCTATCGAACCACCCAAGGCCATCCCGTTCAGCTGTTATCAGACGGAAAAGGCTGCTGTCGATGAGAGCACCCAGTTTGCAGAACTCAACACACTGATCGCTGGGGAAACCGATGCCGTCGACTTTTTCTCCTCGACAGAAAGTCGACGAGCATCCGTTGGATCTCGGTGCGTCTCAGGTGATTCATGCTATTTTTTCATTCATCCTCCATCCTTGCTTGCGTCCAGGTATTTTGTTGTGGTGCATAATAACCGCACCAAAACAACGACGATTCGCGAAGCACCCCTCCACATCCTGACACACCAAGTCAAGGCTCTCAAGTCTATCAAGCCCGCACCAGTTTCTGCCCTCCAGCGCCTCGAAGCGCGTACTGCTCTCGGCGAGTCCTTTGGTACTAAAAAGGCCAAGCTGGCCATCAAGGCCCAAGAACGAAATAAGGTGGATGTATCTGCAATGGAGACTGTCGCAGATCACCTGCAGGAGAGCATTCTACGGAATACACATACTTTGCCTTCCAGGGGTACGTTCCTTTATATCATTTTATATGAATAAATTCATTGAGACACCCGACAGAGGAAGCACAAGCAACGGCTGACAGTACGCGTTTAGTGCCTCGATACAACCCGGATGCGGAGACCCCATCCGAAGTTTACCCCCTGCACAACGTCATTCCTGAGCCAGAATGGAAAACCCTGTCAGCCTCGGCGATCATCCAAGCAAGCTCGGGCAATGAACGAAAAGCCCTCCTTACATATCGGCGATCAACCTGGATAAATCAACACATAAATCTCGTCTGTTCTTCCCCTTCACCGAGTAGGACACATATGTAAGTTGTCCTTCGCTCTTCCGCTCCAGTCATGCGTGGACTGATGTGTCCCGTGCACGATTAGCAAGATCTTAATGTACATCTCTATTATGATGTCCTTCCGAAACCTGACAATTCGTAAATTCGACAAATCAGCCATTTACGACAAACTCTCCTCTGTTCCGTCTATCATAATCGACGGTCTTCTGTCTAGATTCACGGAAACTCCGAGAGGATCAACAGAGTTTGTCCTCTTCCCTTAGACCCAACGCTCAAACTTATTGACATCCACCGTCTAGACCGCAAACGACTTCTCAAACAGAGACACTGTTGCTCACGCATATGTTTTCTCTATGTCTGCGTATCGATGACTATGCAACGGATACAACGCTTATTGCAAATGACCTGAGCCAAAAAGTTCCTACGTGCGTCATCGCTTTGTTCTGGCACATTTAGCTAAACAATAGCGATAGAATTAATGCGCTGTTCAAGTCTTTGGGTTGTAAGATCAGCAAGCTGACCACGCATGACCTTAAGCGACTCGGTCTTCCTGATGCTGCCGGAGAGACAAAAAGAGCCATCCTCAACACCCCGTTGGTGTTCCCAAAGCCAAGGGTTAAGAGGCGCACATGAAGACCAGTCATGGTAGTGAATATCATGTTGTGTGCTATAGACGGCTTCAAATAAAAGTACGGATATACAGTTCATTGCGTATTATCCGCCAGCTACGTCCGATCATGATTCGTGTGGATGGGTTGGGACCAACCCAGTAAGAGAGTACTAGAGATGGCCCCCTTGCCTCGCTATCTCTAACAAACATCGGAAACCCATGTGGAAGACGCAGTCCGTTGAGTTTCGTATTCACAGGCAATCCATGTCGTTTGACAACAAGACTAGTAAGAGTAGGCTTGGCCTCCATCCCCAATCAGGATAATTATGTACTTTCCTCTTCACCTGTAAACTTTCTGATGTTGTTTTCACTAGTAATGGATTCTAACATCGCTGGAACCAACAAAACTCTGATTCCAAATCCCAACAAGATTGAGATACAGTATTCGAGACAACTCTGCACCTATACAAATATTCGTAAAACATTTTCAACGAGCGTAAGAAATGCGGAGGGTCGGATTTTGTAGATGTGATCGGCGCGATTGTCATCTTGGATGATATCAACAAGCCGCAATATAGAGAGAGCCGATTACCTCGGGATTGACACCGAAGTCGGGGGAAACTGTCCACCTCGTTCAAGTCGTAGTCGAGTGAAATACCGGTGAAAGAGTACCACTCACGTGCATGCATTATCCGCTTCTTTGGAGATGAGATGCCGTTTCACGTCCTTGGTCTCGTCGGCAGTGGTAGCACCAGGCTCCTCACCTCGATGGTGTACTTTTTCCACGCTCGTGTAGGGATATCTGCCTGGAATGGCGAACCGGAAAACAAAATTACCGGCTTGCTGCCCGAGTTCCCACTGCAACCCAGAGTGAGTCTCAGTGCACTCGGAATGGAAACTACAAAGGGTCCTACGATAGGCACGCTGAGGCGCACAGGTTGGAAGGCAGGCTTGGGGTCATCGACGGCGGCGGCAGGCCCGCTTTCTCCTAGACAACAAAGAAAAAATTCCAGGTTCCCGTTGCAGGTGTAGACGTGGCATCAATGCGATGGTTGGGGTGAACAAAGGCGGGTGAGGAGTGTTTTGTGAATCCCCGTTCATTTTATAACCTTCGAAAAGGTAGTTTAGTATCTTGCCACTGGCCGGGGGTCAGATCAAACAGTTACATGGTTTTGAAGGCTGTACGTTGGTTCCTCGTCCGATTCGTAGTGGAGCTCCAATATCTGTTTCTAAGTTTCATATCAGTGACACTCGGCTCAAAGGGCCGTTATAAATGAACCATACCCACGACCAATCGCACTGTGCCCCTTAATCGTGCGGTTCAGGGAATCACTCTCGAGCCTCTGAGACCACAATTGTACCCATAACCGGCCCCATCATTTGATGAATATGCAGAGGCTGCGCGATTCCATCTGAAATTCTTCAGGGGAGCGGATCGACGGAGCCGGTGTCCCGAATGGAGGTCACGCTATAGAGAAAACCGCCCGAAGCCCGGTGTATCCTGCTGGACTCATTTGCGCAGGACCGTAGGGGCACAAACATGAATTTTTGGCCTATCCATGTATGGGTTTAAGCACCTGTCGACGTTTCTCCAAATGCTCCAAGACATCTGGCTCGAACCCGCCCTTGGTGCATCGTTCATCCTTGTAATGGCAAATTTATCTCGGGTCCGATACTTTGGATGAGAAAGGAGATGTGCTAGACTCGAAGCGGAGCAGATGCATCGATAGATCGCATCGGATTGGGAACGAAAGTCTGACCTAGTAGTGGATGCTTCCACGCCCACACGATGGTCAACAACTGCGTATTGAACCTGTGATGTCGGTCATGGCCGACATCCGATCGCGGGTGGAAACGGAAACATGAGGAATCAATATAAAAGATGAACGGAGTCGACAACGGCGTTATAAACACACCCTCGGGGAGATGTCATCAACGACAGCATGGGAAAAAGATCTAACAGATGGGGCGAGTTGAGTCGGATTATGCTTGAAGGTTAGTGTGTCCCTTGAGCTTTTTATCACATTGCAGCCCCCATCGACGTCTGAGACACGAGAAGGGAAAGAGCACAACGTGAGGGACCGGTATCCTCGCGGACAGCTGAAGCAGAAATTTCTCAGGGGACCAGAATGCCCTTAGTCTGTACGGTCCATGACTACCGCCAGCCGCGAACCCCAGGAATTTCTCTGCCCTGCCGGTCAAACGGAGTCAACGAATCGTTTAGGAATTCACGCAGTGCCTACCTGGGAATCTGGTGGATGCGGGAACAGCAACTTGTCCGCCTGGGTTCAACCGCACAAAACGAGATGGAAATGACGCAGTAGAGAAGATCAGATGTCCACACCTGCACAAAACGATCCAAAGTTGGTGAGTCGAACTGACAACTTCCATCATATTACGTTCATGCTTGTCCACTGGCAGTATCTGAAACGATTTTCAAGTGATTAATGACTGGTGAGCAGTATCAGTGATCATAGTGAGTCAGAACTGTCATTGATCCATCATGTGTTCAGTCAATGATCTTCCCAAAATAGGTTTTCTATGACTCTATCTACCGTCTGACAGGTATATCACTCAAAGTGATAAACATGACAATCAGAGCCCAACCTCGTCGGCATATGGCAATGTCTTGGTATCACCGACAACGACGAACGTCGGTGAGGCCGTGATGAGCTCAGAGACAACCTACAAAGTGAAATGGGACGTTAGTTGAATGGCAGCGATAAATTCGTTTTTAGTCACTCACCTTGGAGACGGCAGCGGCATCAACCTTGTCCAGCGCAGCCAATGTGCTCTCAATCGAGGCATTGGCGTTCGAAAAAATCTGACAGCCAACGAGTCGGTTCAATAGCAGAGCATAATCTCGGAATAACTAACCTTCCCACTAATCGCATCCACGAGACCGTCTCTACTCTCGACAGCGGTAGCAGCAGTGAACTTGGCTCGTGAAACAGCGATCTTGAGCTCTGATAGGCTCAAAGGCTTCTTGAGTTTCTCAACGACAGTTTTACTAGCCTCCGTAACGCTCTTCGTATCAGGGCCCTGGACCAGAATCCCGGTCAAGACTGCATCAGAATAAGGAAACTGGACAGAGGTGACAGTCGCGGGTGGTCGGGGTGCGGAAGGCCACTTGAGTGACTGAGTCGGAGCGACATGTGCACCAAGGACAGAAAGAACAGGTGAAGGTGTCGTGGTACCAAAGCCAATGAACACGGTCTGGGAACCCTCACGCAGGTCGATTCGCGTCGAGCCACCAAAGTATTTTGAGGGTGCACCAGTGATGAGGGAGCCCATGGGGAGAGTGGTATCCGCGAGAGCCTTGTCGACAAGTTCTGCAAGACGCGCTGAGTCGATTCCAGTACCGACTACGGCGACATTGCCGGAGGTGAAAGCATCTTTTGCAAAGGATTTCAAGGACTCGAGAGACACAGGTTTATGTGGGTCCGCAAAGAGGGATGCACCGAGGCCGGTGCGAAATGCAAGAGCATGTGCAGCTTCGATGGCGACAGTGCTTGGTGATTGAGAAGCAGAAGTAGCCTCATCGTGGACGACAGGGAGGACGTATTCGGTGAATTCATGCGGAAGGAATTTGGGGGTGGTGAGGATGGATGTTAGCACGGAAGTAAAGAAGGACCTGAAACGTGGGTTATAGAAAATTCAACAGGCAATGACAAGGCCACAAACTCGTCACCGCGGAGGAACTCTGAGGTGAAGGCGAGATACTCGCGCGAAAGGCTGGCGGAGAGAACACCACCATAAAGTTCACTCTCTCGTACGGTACCGAGCGACGACCGCTTTGCAGTGCTCTAGAAAGGAGGATGTAAGTGACACTGCATAGGCGGAGAGAAGAAAGTGAACAGACCTTGAAAGCAAAGTTTTTCAAGGCATGTGCGAGACCTGGACTTGGTTCATGCCGACTGCCAGCTTTGACGAGAAAAGTGACAGCGGTTGTTGGCTGACCATTGTCGATGGCAGCGACTTTGATACCTGCGGCCTTGGAGTCGACGATGGTGGCGAATGAGCGTGCCAGACGTTTGGCGGTCGACGCCCGAGATGCTAACATTTCTTGGTTGTAGAATTGGGACAAGCGGAGTTGGCTGCCGCGCTTGCGGTCTGCTCCGAAACTTGGCACAAGTTACTACAGGTAAGTAACAAGTCTTGCTAATCGTTGTTGATAAGGCATCCTATGGTCACTCATACTTTGTAGGCTATTCCGAAGATGATAAATACGCTCTATAGCACTGTCCCTCACAATGTCTATCCCAACAATAACCCGCGGGTTACCGCACCCAGGTTCGTGTACCACTAACTGACATGCTGGTTCTCATTTGACCATACGGTTGAGCACAGAGTAAAAGTCACCACGACTTTGTCATTCGGGATACCCCGCCTTTGAAACCAAAGGCTAGTGAGGTGACTCTCAAAATTCATGCAGTCTCTCTACATGTAAGTCCCCCTCGCTTTGACTCGACCAGTCCGCCCTTACATGTCTTTCCCAGTTCCCCGATCTCTCAGTTTCCAAGAGCAGTTATCCAGGGTCTGTCCTTTTGTTTGCATACCTCTCTTTTTTTCCTTGGCCACAGCCAGAAGGAAATTATCGTTCCCTGCTCAGACGGCGCTGGCGAGATTGCCGCCCTCGGTGAGGACGTGAAAGGTTGGAAAATTGGCGACCGTGTCTGCCCAAACTTTAATCTTGATCATATCCATGGAGACGTTACTGAAGCTATCAAGAACACTGGTCTTGGTGGCCAGATTGACGGTGTACTGAGAGAGTACATCAACGTGCCTGCCCATGTGAGCTCTTGTCGTGCTATCCCTCTTCGCCCTCGTCATCGATATGTTGCCCAGTCTCTTGTCAGAATTCCCGGTTATTTGACCTATGAAGAGGCTTCGACTTTACCGTCAGCTGCTTTTTCTTTCTTCTTGATGTTCTGTTGAGACATTCTATAGGTGTGCTGCGTTAACCCCGTACAATGCCCTCCATGGACCCGTTCCTCTCAAGGGAGGCGATTATGTTCTCGTTCTTGGCACCGGTGGTGTTTCTATGTAAGCTATGCAGTTCTTCTGCGTCTTTCATGTTCCGACATTTCTCTCAGCTTTGGTGCTCAGATTGCTCTCGCTTCTGGCGCTATGGTCATTGTGACTTCTTTGTCTGATGCGAAGCTCGAGATCGCGAAGAAAACTCGGTGCTCAGCACCTTATCGACTACAATACGAACTCCAACTGGGAAGATGAGGTACTAAGTGCGAGCTCCTTTCCTACCGGCTTTCGCATATTGTCACTACTCCAAAAATTCATTCGATTCGAAGTGAATGGGTCCGAAAGGTCCGTTTTCTGATGCGGCCCTCAGAATGCAAACGGTTCTGAACGTTCGGACTCGGTTAGAAAATCAGTGGACGACCGCCAAAATGGGTTGGTGTCTGAAGTGACTTTGAATTTTGGCCACAAACACGTTACCCGTGAGCGAGAGGGCTTGTATTTCCACCCGTGGCGTCACTGCCGGTCGCGGGGGACATGGCTAGGTCAGCACAGTGTTCCAACACAGTCCAACAACCCCTATTCATATCTGCATCATGGCGCTCCCCGTGACCATCGCTGAACAGCACCCCGCCGATGTGGAGCCACCGAAAAGTCAAATAAAAAGGCTATTCTTCATCTTCATCGACTTCATGTTCTGCCTCGCCCTTCTCCACTGCCTCTTTATTGTTACACTGTTGACCCTTACTACAACACGCTTTGCGGTCTATCTTGGTTCCATGCTGGGTTTCTCTACACTCGGTGTCCTTCATGCCATGTACATGGCCATCAAGCGCTATAGTGAACATGAGAACCTGATCCATAGCATGTATCACGGCATCTACATGCTCGCCTGCTTCTGCATTGTTTTCGGCATGTTGGGTATGCAATTTGCAAAGTTATGTCATTCATATAGCTGAACATAACTAAACAGAAACATTGTCGTTACCAGCAATCACCGCGTCTCCAGGCCATGACCGTTCCATTGCAGCAGCAGCAGCAGTCAGCCTCGCCCTCACATCCGGACATGTTTACACATACAAGTCCACAATGTCAGCAGCGGTGAAGATCCACAGCGACAATCCAGATGTCCCAGCTAGCGAGGCGCTGTTTAACCAGCTACTATCCAAGGTCGAACAGTTGCTCCATACCATACGAAGACATCCTGAGCGCCAAACTCACATCAAGAAGCAAGCCCCTGGAGGTGAAGCTTATGAGCTTCATCGGCTGCAAGGTAAAACTCTAGCTTTGTTATCACGAATGATAGGCAGTATGCACCAATAACATTATTGATGTTTTATCTATCTTTTCTAGGGTCTCCATTGGGATTGGCAGCCTGGCCTCAATGAAGACTTGAAGCCACTTCTGAGTGAAGATGTGTAGGTCGCAGTATATATATATCCATTAAATCATGTACCCAACTTGTTCTCCACCTCATCAAAATGATGCATCATTCTTTTCCCACAGACATTCATTCCATCATGATGTACCTTATGTCCTTGCTCAAACAACAATGACTGTCTTCCCCCCTGAATCCTGGCTGTCTAATCTATATTCTTCGTCACCGAGGCTCCCACTGCAGGCCAGCTGGACTACCAGCTTTTGCATTCCCATGTGGTATGATGGCGATACTAGAGCGCTGAACCCCGAGATGTGGTGATGGCACAGCATGTGGGTTTCCATGTCTTTCACTGCACTTCATGTATTGTGGTGTGATGTTGATGCATCAGGTCGCTCCAAGGACACATACTGTAATGTTGAGTACCCCAGCGGAGTCTTCATGATCCAGAAACGCAGGGTGTCTGCAATCGCTGAAAGTGTGGTATCCCCCAGTGATGAACCAAGGGATAGATGGTTCTATGCTTATTTGTCAGGCCGAACTTCCTCTAGTCCGAACAATTGACCGGTAAGAACTGCGGGGAATTAGTTGGGGTCCCAGCTGTGATTATTGTTACACGTAGCATACACAATGGATTCTTACTCCTAAGGCTTACACTGACTCGAGTGATACTCACGAAGAGACCAACTCAAGAGGCAGGAATAAAGGAGGATGAGGGTCGGTCAAGGGGTTTTCTTGAGCGAGACAAGGACAAGGTGATGAGGGATCAGTCAAGGGGTTTCCTTGAGCGAGACGAGGATGACGGTTAGACTTTAGAGAGTCTCAAGGATGGGACTTGACAGTATGCTAGTATTGCGCAGATCAAGACTACTGTACATGAGGATCAAGCAAGGTATTTATATGTGTTCTACTCTGCGCACGGACCAAGGAATCAAGAAAGGAAATCAGAGCAAGAAAGGAAAAGAACTTGGAAGAATGTCATGGAACATGGGCTAAACTAGCTGTCGTGAGAGAGAACAGTGTAAGAAGGTTCAAAAGAGGAAAAAGATACACACGGTAGGTGAATCAAGGTAAACGAGATGGGTCTGGTGATCAAAAGGAAAGCGGAATAGGAGTAATGGCGGTCACCATGCTAATTGTCAAAGCGAGAGGAGAAAAGGAAAAGGATGAGGCGATGAAAGAGAAGATAAATCGTAACATTACCCCCTTCGTACAGTTGAGCCCCTGGCTCGATAGTCAATCCCGGTTGTCCCCAAAAGGTGATTCCCGGAAAGAGAGGAACATTAGTTGTTCTCCAAAGAAAGCGCGTGGGGTACATGTGCAGACGGACATAGATCGAGGACGTGTCCTGGTTGAGTGCAAAGCCCGCAGTTACAGTGGGGGCAGTATTGGTCACGATGTCCCCAGTTATGACAGAAGTCGCATTGGATAGATAGGCAACTGCGCAGAGGGTGACTGGGGGCGGCGGCGTGACAGTAAGGGCAGGAGTAGTCGGGGCAGTTCTCTTGTGAGTGACCAAGAGTATGACATTGAAAACACCGAGTGGATGTAGACGGGAGAGGGAGACAGTAGTGGTTGGGCAACAGGAGGACTTGAGTCAGGGAGGATAAGGTCCAGTTGCCGTCTGGGAGGTTGATCCACTGAGGGCGGTCTTGAGGGATAGGGATGGCTGCTGTGATGGGGTCTTCGTTTTCACTGTCGGTGGAGGCCCAGTCAGATTCTACTGCTGTGGGAGTGTCTGCAGGGGGAGGAGAAGAAAGACGGGAACTGAGGGAACGCAGAGGAGGGACAGGGATTGGAGCACAAGGAGGGGAACAAGAGGTGAGGGTGTCAGTGGATGAAAGATAATGGTCTCGTTGTCCTTGGGGTAAGGTAAGGAAGATATGGTGAAAGGTAGAGTAGATGCAGTCTGGCGGCAGGGTGGAGATGTAGCTACTGAAATCTGCATGGCACAGGGTAGACAAAGAAAGGCGAGAAATTTCAGAAAGAGAGAATCATATGGCAATATCAGGTTGGGCAGATGAATGAAGGAGAAGTAGAGCATGGGCGGTACCATGGAATACTTGGATAAGGTCCTGGATGACCTTGTCGTGTGCGAAGAGGGGATCTTGTTCGATGAGGTAAAGCAACGGAGGGGAGTCAAGAACAGCTGAGTATAAGGTGAATTGAGCGGGCTCAGGTAAGAAAATGGGGTAGACCCATCGAGAATGTAGTCCGGTTGGAGATCCAGAGGGGGAGGACATAGACGAGGAGGAAACGGAAGATGAGAAGAAAGACATGGCGAGTGGAGTTGATTAGATAAGGTCACAAGAGATACTCACAGAGAGACCATCAATTGTGATCTTACCATTCTAGAGGTGGTGGAGTCGTTTATAACTTCGAAGGATTGAGGCAGAGTGGCGGAGGTTAGATTCGGGTTCCCAAGTGTTTTCGGACGAAGGATAGCCTTTCCATGCAGTCAGGTACTTCCATTGGTTGGTTGGACCTTTGTGTGAGAGAATCGCTTCCACTTCGTATTCTTCTTCATTATCTATGACGTCAGGTGGCGGGGAAGAGAAGAAGGGGCTGTAAGATTCTGTGGAGTGAAAGGGAGATAGAAGGGAGGCGTGGAACACATTGTGAACTCTCCAAGTCTTTGGGAGATGGAGTTCATAAGTGAGTGAAGATAGTACACGGACGATCTCGAAAAGGCCATGACATTTGGGCATGAGTTTCTTTGATGGGTACCTGAGGCGGAGATGAGTGGCTTCCAACCAAACCTTATCTCCAGTTTTCCACGGGGAAAAGTGGCGAGTTGTTTGAGTAGACATGATCTTTCTTGCAGACTCATGTGCTACGAGGGCTTCTTTCTGAGCATCATCTAGGTTGGAGAGTTGGTTCTCCAGGGTGGGGAGGAAGGTCTTTCCTAGTGTGGGGTAGGAACATGGTTTGTAGCCGTAAAGTAATGAGAAAGGGGAACATTTGGTGGAGCTGTGTGGTGCGGAATTATGATGAAATTCTGCAG
>JBBPNZ010000438.1:0-19960 GCA_038091195.1 Phylloporus rhodoxanthus | reverse complement strand
GTATAGTAATGAATGTTGGGCTTACCTCCAGTCGAGTGAATGAGACTGGAGGAAAAGCGAAACGAGACGAACGCGTAGCGTATGGTCCGGGTATACCAAATAAGGAAAAATAAGGAAAAGATTACTAAGGTAGTCGACTTGCGAAACCGACGAACGTCACGTGTCCAAAGAGTGACGAAGAGTAACAATGCACGAAAAATAGGATATCATTTCAATGTAGCACAGTACAGACAAATCGCTATGCTGATATATGCATTAGATAGCAATACAATAACGAGCGTTTTCACTTTTTTCATATGAGCTCTCATCAAATAAAAATCTGTATTTTTATTGACTGAATGGAAATGTTCACCTAAGTGAATCTCAGCGGCACCAATGGCCGCTCGGCACTGTACGCGGTGGCCTGTCGAAATCCTTGTAAAGTCAGTACTACTAACAATGGGCGATAGGAAACGTGGCACAAAAAGGTGGATCTCAAATCTTGAGTCCTGTTACGATTTATCTTCTCTTTCATCGTCTCGTTCTTTTCCTCTTCTCTTCCTCTCATGACAATTGGCAAGGTGACCGCCGCTTCTTCCACTCCGCCTTTCTGTTGATCACCAGACCCATCTCCTTTACCTTGACTTGCTTACCGTGTGAGACTTCTTCCTCTTCTGCTCTTCCGAACACTGTTCTCTCTCACGACGGCTAACTTCATCCGTATTCCATAACGTTCTTCGTTATTCATTTCCTTTCTCGTTCTAGTTTCCTTTCTCGCTTTCTTGGTCCGTGCGCAAGGTAGACACATATAAATACCTTGTTTGTCTCTCGTGTACTTCAGTCTTGAACTGCGCAATACTAGTGTATAGTCAAGTCCCATCCTCGCGACTTCACAGTCGAACTCTTAGTCTTTGTCTCGCTCAAGGTAACCTCTTGACCGATCCTCACCTTAGTCTCGTTCCAGGAAACCCCTGAACGATCTTTGTCCTCGTCTTCGCTCAAGGAAGCTCCTTGACCAAACCCTCGTCCTCCTTCGTCCCTTGCCGTCTCTTGAGTTGGTCTCTTCGTGAGTATCACTCGAGTAGCAAGTTAGGAGCATCGCCCATTGTTTACGCTACGCGTAACAAAAGTTCAAGACTAACCTCGGTCCCACCTTCTACGGTGTAGGACCCACCCGTTACCACCACGAGTCGATCATCCAGATTCGGACTCCGCCCAGAACCCCTCGACACTGACAGCGACATTGAAATCGATGCCCCCGAAGAACAACCCACCCACAGAAGCCACCGATCCCACAGACCACAGACCTCGTACCCTAGTATCTCTCACAGAGCAGCACTTATCACTCGTCCCCCGACTGTTACGATTTATCTTCTCTTTCATCGCCTCGTCTTGTTCGTCTTCTCCTCTTACTTTGACAATTGGCTAGGTGATCGTCGTTACCATCACTCCGCCTTTCTTTTGATCACCGGACCTATCTCGTTCTCCTTGATCAGACTACCGTGTGAGACTTCTCCCTCTTCTGCTCTTCTACATCCCGTTCTCTCTCACGACGGCTAACCTTACCCATGTTCCATGACATTCGTCGTTATTCTTTTCCTTTCTCGTTCTCATTTCCTTTCTTGATTTCTTGGTCCGTGCGCAAGGTAGACACGTATAAATACCTTGTTTGTATCTCGTATACCTTAGTCTTGAACTGCGCAATACTAGCGTATTATCAAGTCCTCATCCTTGCGACTTCTCAGTCGAACTCTTAGTCTTAGTCTCGTTCCAGGAAATCCCTGAACGACCCTCGTCCTCGTCTTCGCTTAAGAGAACCCCTTGACCGAATCTTCGTCCTCCTCGTTGTCTCTTGAGTTGGTCTCTTCGTGAGTATCACTCGAGTCAGCACGTTTAGGAGCTTCGTCCATTGTATACGCTACGCGTAACACCGACACTGCCACCAGCAAACCCTCTGCCCACCACCACTGCCCCAGCACAGCCCATCACTGCCATGTCCGCCCGCACCACTGAACTTAAAGCGGCCCTCCCCGCTGACTTCTCCGGAGAGCCAACTGACGTCTCCCGATGGATCAAGGCTATGAAAGCCTACTTTGCTCTGAACAACACTTTATACTCTCATGACGATGACAAGATCATGACTACGCTGAACAAGATGTCTAAAGGACGAGGCACTTCCTTCGCTGAAATGTGGTATGACAAGATGGCCGACACCACCATCACCACAGGAAAGACCTTTAAGGAATTCGCCGACAATTTTGAATCTACGTTTTACCCCTTTGACACGAAAGCCACCGCCCGTCTCGAGCTGTCGAAGCTCATCCAGAAGACCTCTCGCCTCTCAAACGGAACCATCGACGATGGTTTCCAGCAGTACATCACCGACTTCCAGAACCTCTCATGCAAGGCTGGAATCATTGACGACATCACCCTCATCGACCAGTTTTCTCTCGGTCTCGACCAACGAATCACGACCATGATCCTCTCCATGGCCGCCATCCCTACCACCATTGCCAAGTGGATCGACCAAGCGAAGGTCTTCCACGCGCAGAAGATGCGCATCCTTGCTCTCCGAGGAGGACGAACTCCTCCGACCTTTACTCCCCGCCCCACCAGAGACCCCAACGCCATGGACGTTGATGCCATCTCCGTCACTAAGCTAACGCCAACCGAACGAGCCAGGTGTTTCAGAGAAAACCTGTGCTTCCGCTGCCGCCTCCCAGGTCACAGCGCCTTGAAATGTCGAAAATTCCCAAGCACCTCCTCGACCCCTCCGCGATGATTCCAAAATACCCCGTCCTCTTCTCGACCCGCTCAGAACATTCGCGCCACAGAAACCATGACATCTCCTCCCGTCGCCGCCATAGCCACCGCCACCCCACTTGACGTATACGTCAACTCACTGAAAACCTCTGGGAAAGGAGAGAAAGAGATCCTTTCCGTCCTCAAGATGTGTTACGAAGAACCACCTGAGGAAACCCTCCCCGTCCCCGCTGAACGTATTCAAGCCGCCAAGGATTTTTGAAAAGGGAAGCTGCCTCAACGTCTCCTTCCCTTAGACTCGACCATGTACTTGTAGCTACGAGCAATGAACGAACCATGCGTCTCCCCATCGTACTACAAGGAATGACCAAAACCGTCGACACTGAAGCTCTTATCGACTCTGGAGCTACTGGAAATTTCCTCGACCCTCGTCTCCTCCCTCTCGGAGATTTCAAGCTTACTCGACTAACTGAACCACTCCTTGCCTATAACGTTGATGGAACTACGAACACTAAAGGTTCCATCCTATGGAAAGCAACAATCAACTTCTCCACTAACGGCTTCACTGACTCTGCCTCTTTCATGATCCTTCGCCTTCGACAACCACATGTAATTC
This sequence comes from Phylloporus rhodoxanthus, assembly GCA_038091195.1. Lineage (NCBI taxonomy): Eukaryota > Fungi > Basidiomycota > Agaricomycetes > Boletales > Boletaceae > Phylloporus > Phylloporus rhodoxanthus. Next base: position 16,602 of record JBBPNZ010000438.1, on the reverse strand, counting down.
TTGGCATGCCCTGGCTTCAGAAATGGAACCCAATCATTGACTGGGAACAATTCACACTTGACCTACCATCCCAACCTTCGGACAACTTCACCTCAGGACTTAACCCCGACCCAGATCACGACATCTCTATGCTGTTCTCTTCTCGATATCCCCAAGGGGTTGAGCGGACTCTTCGTGAGTGCCCTCCCTCGAAGGAATCGACAAGCGAACACATCAATAAGATCACCATCTCCACTGAAATCGCTCAAGCCGTCAAACCAAAAGAAATCCCCATCCCTGACTTCTGCTCCGATTTCGCTGATGTCTTCACCGAAACAACCCATGACCAACTCCCACCTCATCGTCTATTCGACCATACCATCGATTTAAAAGACATCTTTGTCCCAAAAATCGCGAAAGTTTATCCATTAAACCCCTCCGAAAAAGAGACCTGTAAAGCCTTCGTCGAAGAACATCTTAAAACCGGTCACATCGTCCCATCCAAATCCCCTCAAGCTGCCCCATTCTTCTTCGTTGCCAAGAAGGACGGAGGTCTCCGCCCCTGCCAGGATTATCGTTACCTCAATAGTCACACGATCCGAAATGCCTATCCACTTCCTCTTATCACTGAACTCATCAATGACATGAAGGACGCCAACTTCTTTACCAAGTTCGACATTCGTTGGGGATACAACAACATCCGCATTCGCGAAGAGGACCAATGGAAAGCCACCTTTATTACACCTCTCGGCCTCTTTGAACCCACCGTTATGTTCTTTGGTTTCTGCAACGCCCCAGCGACCTTCCAGGCTTTTATGAATCATATCTTTGCCGATATGATACTTGAACGATGGCTCAAAATTTACATGGACGACCTCAGAATTCACACTCATGGTACCCTAGAACTACATCACGAACGCACTCGTTGTGTCTTGTTGCGCCTCTGAGAAAACGGTCTTTCGTTGAAAATTACTAAATGTTCCTTCAATACCCCCACCATGGAATACCTCGGGATGATTATTGGACAAGGACTTGTCCGTATGGACCCGAAGAAACTCTCCACCATCAACAATTGGAAACCTCCTTCCTCTGTCAAGGGTGTTCACTCATTCCTTGGCTTCGCAAATTTTTATCGAAAGTTCATCCCGAACTACTCAAACATTGTCGCTCCCCTGACCTTCCTCACCCGGAAGAACGAACCTTGGGTATGGTCTCCCCTCCAACAGAAAGCCTTTGATTCCCTTCGCGCCATCTTCTGCACTGCACCCGTTCTCGCCATCCCCGATGTCTCCAAACCATTCTACGTCATGACTGACGCCTCACTTCTCGCTGCCGGCGCCGTTCTCATGCAGGACGATCCCAACGGCGACAAACGTCCTGTCGCCTATTTCTCGAAAACCTTCTCCCCTGCCGAATGTAACTACGACATCTACAACCGAGAACTCCTTACAGTTATCCTTGCTCTAGATGAATGGAAGCACTACCTCCGAGGGACACCTCACTCTGTCTCCGTCATCACTGACCACAAGAATCTGTCGTATATCCGTGACCCTCGCAAACTGTCTCGCCGTCAAGCCCGCTGGTCTCTCTTTTTACAGGACTTCGACATCAACTGGGTCGTCACACCGGGCGCCAGAATGGGTCCTGCCGACGCCCTCTCTCGCCGCGATTCCATTGATACCTCTTCCGATAACCTCGACGCCTCCATCGTTCCTAACCCCGTCGTTATCAATGCCCTAGACATCACCCTTGCCCGCCACATTCAATCCTCCATGCCATCTGACCCCTTTGTCATCAGAGCACTCTCTGCTCTCAACGACAGATCACCCCTCTTCACTCGCGCCTCCCTGGCAGACTGGCACTTCGACAATGGCCACCTTTACTTCAAGGGTCGCATGTACGTTCCACCTCCCGCTCACTCCGCCCTCCTGCACTCCATCCACTCGTCTCCTCTCTCGGGTCACATGGGGGTCTATCGAACCAAAGTCTTGCTCGAATGCGACTTCTGGTAGCCTGGCCTCTCTACTTTCGTGAAGCACTTCGTTGACGGCTGTGCCGTCTGTCAACAGAACAAGGTTAACACGCATCCCACGGTTCCACCGCTCTCCCCAATCATATCTACCACGTCACTGCCGTTCAAGCAACTATCCTGCGACCTTATCACCGACCTCCCTCCGTCCAGCGGCTTTGATTCAATCTTGGTCGTGGTCGACCATGGCCTTAGTAAGGGGGTAATTCTCATTCCTTGCTCCAAAACCATCGACGCAGCAGGGATCGCTTCCCTTTTCTTCGAAAACGTGTTTAGACGCTTCGGCCTCCATGACTCTCTCATCTCCGACAGAGGACCACAATTCGCCTCCGCCTTCGCCAGAGAACTAGCTCGTCTCTTGAAGTATGATGTCCGCCTCTCCACCACCTATCACCCCCAAACCGATGGACAAACCGAGCGAACCAACCAGGAACTTGAAACTTATCTCCGCATCTTTTGCGCCAACAACCCCCACGCCTAGGCGCAATCGTTATCTGCTACGGAATTCCATCATAATTCCGCGCCACACAGCTCCACCAAACGTTCCCCTTTCTCATTACTCTATGGCTACGAACCACGTTCTTACCCCACACTCGGCAAGACCTTCCTTCCTGCTCTCGAAAACCGACTCTCCAATCTTGACGAAGCTCGCAAGGAAGCTCTTGCTGCTCACGAAGCTGCCCGAAAAGTCATGTCCACTCGTACCACTCGCCGATTCACCCCGTGGAAAACTGGGGATAAGGTTTGGCTCAAGGCCACTCATCTCCGTCTAAACTACCCGTCTAGGAAACTCGCACCCAAACGCCACGGACCCTTTGAAATCATCTGCATCCTATCTCCACTCACGTATGAACTCCGTCTCCCAAAAACCTGGAAGGTTCACAACGTGTTCCACGCCTCCCTCCTATCCCCCTTTCGCTCCACTGAAACATACGGTCCCTCCTTCGCTTCTCCGCCACCTGACGTCATAGACAACGAAGAAGAATACGAAGTGGAAGCAATTCTCTCACACAAAGGCCCGGTCAGCCGACGGAAGTACCTGACCGTGTGGAAAGGCTATCCCTTGTCCGAAAATACATGGGAACCTGAATCTAACCTCCGACACTCCGCTTCAATCCTCTCTAGTTATAAACGTCTCCATCGCCTCTAGAGTGGTAAGATCCCAATTGACGGTCTCTACGTGAGTATCTCTTGCAATCTTACCCACAACTCTGCCTTCCCAACCATGTCGTTTTTGACCTCCTCTGTGGCCTCCTCTTCTTTGTCCTCCCCATCTGGATCACCCACCGGACTACGCGCTAGAAAAGTCTACCCCACCTTCCTGTCAGAACCTGCTCAGTTGTCTCTGTTCTCGGCCGTCTTGGACTCCCCTCCTTTACTACACGCCATCGAAAACAACCCTCTCTTCACTGACGACCACGTCATCCAAGACCTTATTCGCATCTTCCATGGAGCCGCCAACACTCTAATTCTCCTTCTCTCTTCTACGGAGCCTGACATTCCGCTATGTTTCTCTTTATCTGAAATTTCTCGTTCCACTTTATCTGCCCTTTGCCACGCGAACTTTAGTACCTACATCGAAGCCTTAACGCCGGACCGAATTTACCCTACCTTTCGTCGTATCTTTCTTACTCTTCCACAAGACCAACAAGACCATTACCTTTCTTGCACAGACGCTTTCATTATGAACTCCCCCACTCGTGCTCCTCTCCTGATTCCTCCCCCCACTCGTAGCTCATTAGCTCTTCGTCTCTCCTCTCCTCCCCCTGCAGACTCTCCTACCGCAGTAGGATCCGACTGGGCTCCCACCGACAGCGACGACGAAGACCCCATCACTACGACCATCCCCGTCCCTCGTGATCGCCCGTCATGGATCACTCTCCCCGACGGCAACCGGACTTTGTCCTCCCCGACTCAAGTCCTCCCAATGCCCGACCACTATCGTCTTCCCCTCGCGTCTTCGTCCACCCGGTGCTTTCAATGTAATTCTCTCGGTCACATACGAGAGAACTGCCCCGACTACTCCTGCCCTCACTGCCACACCTCTGCCTCCAGTCATCATCTGCGCAGTTGTCTATCTATCCAATGCGACTTCTGTCATAACTGGGGACATCGTGACCGATACTGCCCCCACCGTAACTGCGGGCTTTGCTCTCAACCAGGACACATCCTCGATTTATGTCCGTCTGCACACGTACCTCGCACCTCTTCTTTGGAGAACAACGACTGATGAACCATCCTTTCCTGGAATCACCTTTTGGGGACAACCAGGGTTGACTATCGAGCCTGGGGCTCGACTGTACAAGGGGGGTAATATTACGATTTATCTTCTCTTTCATCGTCTCGTTCTTTTCCTCTTCTCTTCCTCTCATGACAATTGGCAAGGTGACCGCCGCTTCTTCCACTCCGCCTTTCTGTTGATCACCGGACCCATCTCCTTTACCTTGACTCGCTTACCGTGTGAGACTTCTTCCTCTTCTGCTCTTCCGAACACTGTTCTCTCTCATGACGGCTAACTTCATCCGTATTCCATAATGTTCTTCGTTATTTGTTTCCTTTCTCGTTCTAGTTTCCTTTCTCGCTTTCTTGGTCCATGCGCAAGGTAGACACATATAAATACCTTGTTTGTCTCTCGTGTACTTCAGTCTTGAACTGCGCAATACTAGCGTATAGTCAAGTCCCATCCTCGCGACTTCACAGTCGAACTCTTAGTCTTTGTCTCACTCAAGGTAACCCCTTGACCGATCCTTGCCTTAGTCTCGTTCCAGGAAACCCCTGAACGATCTTTGTCCTCGTCTTCGCTCAAGGAAGCTCCTTGACCGAACCCTCGTCCTCCTTCGTCCCTTGCCGTCTCTTGAGTTGGTCTCTTCGTGAGTATCACTCGAGTAGCAAGTTAGGAGCATCGCCCATTGTTTACGCTACGTGTAACAAGTCCTAGAGAGCCTCAAAGAAACCAAAGCTAATGACCAATGATGAGAACACAAAGGTCAGACACAGAAAATGGCACACTGAACTCGACTCCTAACAAATCATTTGTTGGCAGCCTTCAATAAGCACTGGGTCAGGTGACAAGAGTGTTGAGACTTGGTTTGGAATGCCCTTGCCATCTTCTGCCATGGATACTCTGACTAGTCAGATTCCAAGCCAGACACTGAGCATGGTGGGCTATGGGGAGGCTCTCCGGTTGCTTGGACAACCGTTGGACCTCAATTCTGTGCTGGGACTCAGAGTTGATAAACCTAGCCCAGGCGGCAGCCTGGAAATTCACTTACACGGTCCGAGTCATCATGATATCTGTACAACCACTCACCATTTCATTTGCATAGGGATGCCAGTCAATCCTAAGCCTGACTCGGAGTGTCAGCATCAAGTCAATGATGAGCGGAGTGCCCTGACGACAATAGAAGCAAGCGTGGGACTGGCACTGGCATTTGATCTGATTGGAAGCCATAGTGATGGAATGGATGCTGAGACGGAGGACTCAGAGTTAGAGGGGAGTGATGATGAAGATGGTAACACTAACATACTGACCCATGATTACTCCATCAAGCTGTGTTTGACACCAAGTGTTGATGAAGCAAGAAAAGCCTTGGTGGATGTATGGGAATTGTTGAAGCCCAGTCATCTTGACAAGACCGGCTACTATGATCCCAAGCTGGATTGTGTTCTACGAGAGTGCCTAGAGCAGATACAGGAATTTCTGTGGTTGTATACTGATGTACATGGACTTGGTGGTATGCCCCATACAGAAAATCCAGTTGGAGGCCACTGGATTCAAGCTGCAGACCGTGCAGCTCAAAATGCTAGAAAGACACATGGTAATTATTTATCAAGACACCTTCGAAGCTAGTCTCGTGCCTACATCAAGAACTGGAGTGCCCTTCCGCTCCATCTCAAGTCTCAAAATATTTCCCGCATTGATGATGAGTCACTTGCGGCTGACTTGAAGTTACACTTGCAGAGTGTTGGGAAGTTTGTTTGTGCATCAGACCTTGTTGACTATCTGAATATCCCCGAGAATCAGGTGCAACATGGTTTCAAGAAGACAATCACATCCAAGACAGTCCAGCGCTGGATGAAAAAGTTAGGTTATCGCTGGAAAAAAGAGCCAAAAGGACAATATGTCGATGGACACAAAAGGGACGATATTGTCAATTACCGTCAGAATGTGTTTTTACCCGCCTGGAAGCATTATCTACCATGGATGCGAAGGTGGAGGATGGATGACCCATCCATGGAGGAGATCACTGCAGATTCTGTAGGTACTGTGCTAGGGAGATGGTGTTGTGGCTTGATTCCATGATGAGTCAACCTTTTATGCGAATGATCGAAGAAAGATGCGATGGGTGCATCTTTCTGAGAATATAGTACCACAACCAAAGGGTGAAGGGGTTTCATTGATGGTTGCTGAATTTATTTCTGCAGATTATGGTTGGCTTCGCTCTCCTGATGGCAAGGAATCAGCACAGGTTTTGTTCAAACCTGGAAAGGGACAGGATGGTTATTTTACGAACCAAGACATCCTTCGTCATGCCACTGTTAAGACCAGTTTTACTCCGGAGGTAACTCCGAGGAAGTCCAGAGTTAGGAGCGAATGGGACTTGGCTTCACCGTATGTGGTGCGCCCTTGTCTTCACGCTGGTCCCGTATTTTGGAGTTGGTCGGACGGAGGAGTAAGGACTCAACACAAAGTGTGAATAAGTCAGTCAGAGAGGGCCGGAGTAGAAGGAGTAAGTCTAATGTGATATTCAAACTGGAGTATGAGTATCGAGTACAGAGGGTTTATATACAGAGGCGGAGTTAGGAAAATACTCGTATATGGACGAAGGCAGAGATGGAGGAAAAGTAAGCCGGAGCTGTGTCCGCAGTTGAACACAGCTGTGGTCGAATTTAAGAAGCGAGTCTAATACAAAAGAGTCAAAGGAACAAGGAACAGAATGAAGAAGAATATAAGAAGGAACTCCGGGAACTCCTAAGTGCTTCTTGGGCAAAAGTGCTCCGGAGTTGGTGGACTTGAGAGCGGAGCTCCGGAGTTGAACTTAACGCAATTTCCTGGATATGAGAGCCACAAAGGCAATGGATATCTTAGAGAAGTATTATCCAGATGATGATCATATTCTCATTTTTGACAATGCTACTACTCATGTGAAACGTGCTGATGATGCTCTTTCAGCCCAAAAAATGCCAAAAAATCCCTCTGCAACATGGGGAGTCTCTAGAACCATTAAAGATGATCATGGAAAGATCATGATAGGGCCAGATGGGAGGCCTCTTACTGAAAAGATCCCAATGACAGATGCCAGGTTTGTAGATGGCCAGCCCCAGCCACTGTACTTTCCTGTTGGCCATAGTAAGGTGGGATGGTTTAAAGGGATGGCACAGATTTTGGTCAAACATGGATATACAAGTGCACCAAAACTTCCTGCTGAATGTAAAGACTTCAAATGTTCAGGAGATCTGTTGGATTGCTGCTGTCAGTGTCTGATGTACTCACAACCTGACTTTGTCAAAGTGGAGTCTCTTCTTGAAGTGACCTGTCATACTCGTGGTTTTGATGTAATTTTTCTTCTGAAGTTTCATTGTGAGCTGAGTTTTATTGAACAGAGCTGGGGATATGGAAAGCGGGTTTATTGGATGAAACCTTGGTCTCCATCAGAAGATGTCCTCAAGCGTAATGTGATTGATTCACTGGATGCCGTGCCATTGATTTCCATGCGACGGTGAGTATTACTAATCATGATTTGATCAAATGGAATAATTAGGCCAACTGTGAATAGGTTTGCTACAAGATCTATTCGGTTTATTGATGCCTATGACAAGGGGCTTAATGGGACACAAGCAGCATGGGCGATTAAGAAATATCGAGGACATCACATTCTCCCACAGAGCATCATGAAGGAATTTGATGATGCTCATTTCAAACATTCTAGCATTTGATAATTTCACTTGAGGAGTTTACTACTACTTTTGACATTGCTAATGCTTTCCTACTTTCATACCATAGACCTTACCGAAACTCATACTCTACCTGCTCATATGTGTATACACCACACTACTCTGGGTTTGAATTATAGGTTTCGGCTTCGCTCGGCACATTGTTTTTTTGCAGTGTCACAGCTCAGTCACTCCATGTGATGTTCGTTGGTTTCGCAAGTCGACGGCAGTAAAGCTATGCTTGTACAGTAGTTAGGTCCTAGCAGACTTTTAAAACCTAACGTAGCAGTCCGACCGGGCTGCAATTATTTTCGTGGTGAGTGTCACGCACTGTCACTGTAACCCACTTGCTGAGTACAGTCTACGGTGCACAGAATCTCCACCAGCGCAAATGATGCCCGAAGAAGCCGAGAAGCGTGGGTGTGGGCATCTGAAAGGATCAAAGAACAAACCAGGCACGAGTGGGGTTGGTAGGCCGAGGAAGGATGGCCACTCACCGCAGCGCAAAGAGCAGCGGGGCCAGTGCGAGCTCCCGCAAAGTAAGTGCATGCTTCTCTGTCCACACGAACTGACCGCGAACTGGGGTTAGCGGCCACAATGGGTGCAGTGCGTTTGACAAACCCGCAGCCAGCCCCAGCCCCACCAGCAGGAACGGTGCCTTCGGATGGACAGATGCCCTTGCGATCTGGCAAGGTCAACCAAGGAAGGCTCCAGCTTGTGTCTGGGAAGCTACAGATAGTCCCGGCTTCAAGCATGGATGATGGTGCTGGGCGTCCAAGTGTAAATCCGATGCTGGACTCACCAGAAGCTGGTGCGTAGCTTCTGAATCGTTGGTGTGCTCCCCATTGACACTCATGCTGCAGGACGTGTCATTCTATCTCCTGCTCAACTCAGGCAAGCAGATCATGCCAGCAAGGACAACTCATAGCGAGATGACCTGGGATGCAGTGAGGATCGAGATGACCATGGCCACGAATGTGACAAACATGGTGATCCCCCAACGCTAGTATGAAGCGGGCACGAGGATTCGAGCAGGGGCATGCCGGATCCAAACACCATCGAATGCCTTGGCATGCAGCCCACACATGCTTTGCCAGATGGTTGTGGTGGTGCTGAACCGCCATCTTCACATGTGCAGAGCATGCCACCGCCAGTGCCCCTGCAGTTACAACCCATGGCATTGGCCTGCCTGGAGCCACCTGCAGAGGATGCAGTAAGTCCTCCATGCCATCAAAGATCTTTCTTCTGCTGACATCTCTGAAACTTGACAGGCGCACGGCATCATGCCAATGGTCCCGACTACCAGTGGTGATGTGACAACCACTGCAGAAGATGGCTTTGACAACCGAAACCCAGGCTGTGACACCGGTCAAGTGTCGTGGCTTGAAGTAGACAGCCAAGGAGACAAACATGGTGTACTGGCACTCGCAGTATGTGCCACGACCACATCACATCCACGAGAGGCACTGGATTGTGACATCCAAACATCGGTGAGTTTTCTCACACTGACTGTTGGGTGCTATGTTGACAATGAGAATGCTCGTAGTTGATTTTAGGGTGCCACTGTGCCAATTCATGGTCATTCTCTGAGGCGATGGAGTTTTCCTGCCATTGACAATCCATATGGATCAGATCTCAGTGCAGCTGCTGCATTGGAAGGTCTTGAGGGTGATGGCAAGGATGACAGCGAAGGAGCTGAGCTTGACCATGAATTTTTGCCATGGACTGATAACACCACTGCAGTGGAGGCAGATGATACCTCCATCTGTCCTGGAGATCGAAATGGAGCTCCTCGCTCCTCGCTGCCCACCTGGCTCAAGAATCACTATAGTCAACTTCGGGATCACCTTGTGAGCGAGATGAAGCAAAACCTGTCCCACATGCCTGTTTGCTATGATCAGTACACATTCTATGATGGGCCTGAAAGTGCATTTCTCACTGCCTGGTCATCATATGATGGATCTGCAGCAGGAATCTTCCACCAGCCTCGTTACTTTATCTGGCTCCCTCATTTGTTGGTCGACCGCATTCCGTGTCCTGCATGCAAGGCTGCATACAGGAGTGGCACACAGACAGCCACTGTATACTTGCAAAAGCATAGGTTTGTTGATAGCCCACGTCGGGTGGTTGATGTGGACCAGAATATCTTCATTGTTGGATATCGCTACTACTGTGGTCACCCACGCTGTGGCAAGAATTACCAAAGCTAGAGTCCTGCCATCCTTGCCATGCTTCCCAAGGCAATCTCTGACCAATTTACCTTTCGACTCACCTATCACTGTGGTCTAACTGATCAACTGGCCTCTCTGTTACATGAGGCCTCCCGAGGGGGTGTCAGCCCACATGTGTTCACCACGCTTGTTCGGGCCATGCACTATCATCGCTTTGACCAGTTGCGATGCCAATTTCTGGAGATAGTTGCAGCTAATATGAAGGCAGGCTCTCTCTGAGACTGCTGGACAAGCAAATGACCCTTTGGTGAGTTTGGTGATCTGGATGGCTATACTGGGTACATTCCGTCCGAGTGATACTTTGGACGGTTCTATGACATGATGGTAGAGGCAGACACATCAGAGCTGCAGCAGGTCATTTCATCTCGGCCTGCTAGTATCCTCAAGCATGACCATAGCTTCAAGGTATGTATTTGTTGTAAGGTTCACAATAGTCAGTCTGGAGTTTGATGTTGAATTGAATTCTACATAGGTCATTAAACGTCTGAAGAAACATGGCAGAGTCCCATTCTTCTCTGCTCTACACACCTTTCTTAATGAATATTCAGAGATACGTGGAATGACTTTCACTCCTTCAAAAGGACATGATGGATGAGCCCCAGCATTGCAAGCTATTCTTCCTTCTCTTCAAGAATATGGGCATCCTAAGCCCAAGGTTGTCTTTACTGACAACATTCGAGCTGATAAAGACAAGCTGCTTTCTATTTTCCCCTCTCTGACTGCAGGTGTGGTTCCTGTGGAGCGCCTTGCTGCCCTTATGCCATTGACCTTCTCATCTGAGTGGGAAATTGTCCATCTCACAAATACTCATCAAGTTAACCTACGATTCAACATCATCATGAGCCACCACTCAGACTCCTCACCTGTTGCTGTTGGCTTTGTGATGTACTGGCCCATTGATACTTCTAGTGGAGCCTCTGGTCCTGTTGCTCTTCTTGCCTTTGCTTATCAGAAGGTTGTCTACCTCATTCAGGTTTGCTCCTGACCTCTTTCTTCTAGGTTCAGATTCTGAATGTTGTTTAGACAGTGCACTTTCTGGAAGATGGCTACCTCTACCTACCTCATGTACTCATTGCCTTTCTACAGTCCTCAGCTTATGTGAAGATTGGATTGAATATTGCAGCCAACTTCAAATGACTCTCTGTAGATTGCATAGAGTCTGTTCGAAGCACTCCATTTGCTGGCCACCATGACCTTGGCTTTTTGGCCACAAGTCAAAATGCAGCTCCAAGGGGAAACACCTCTCTTTCAGTCTTATGCTCTCTCATCCTTCGACACCAGCTTTCTGTGGACCCTCAGATTTGCATTAGCCCTGCTTGGGGGCAACCACATCTCAATCCCAGTTTTGTAGATCATGCAGCCCTGGATGCCTTTGCTGTGTGTGTTACGTGTAGCGTACACAATGGCTGGGCTCCTAACTTGCTAGCTCAAGTGATTCTCACAAAGAGACCAACTCAAGAGGTAACAAGAGACGAAGGAGGACGAGGATTGATCAAGGGGTTTCCTTGAGCGAGACGAGGACGAGTGGTTCGACTTTAAGTCGCAAAGATGGGACTTGAGTATACGCTAGTATTACGCAGATCAAGACTACTGTACATGAGGATCGAGCAAGGTATTTATACGTGTCTACCCTGCGCACGGACCAAGGAATTGAGAAAGGAAAATAGAATGAAAAAGGAAAAGAACTCAGAAGAATGTTATGGAACACGGGCAAAACTAGCTGTCGTGAGAGAGAATGGCGTTAGGTTCGAAAGAGGAAGAAGATATGCACGGTAGGCAGACTAAGGTAAAGGAGATAGGTCCGGTGATCAAGAGGAAGGCGGAATGAGAATAACGACGGTCACCTCGCCAATTGTCATAGTGTGAAGAGAAGAGAAAGAGAACAAGGCAATGAAAGAGAAGCAAAATCATAACATTACCCCCTTCGTATAATCGAGCCCCAGGCTCGATAGTCAACCCCGGTTGTCCCCAAAAGGTGATCCCCGGGAATGGAAGCTCGTCAGTTGTTGTTCTCCAAAGAGGGCGTGCAAGATACGTGTGCAGATGGACATAAATCGAGGATATGTCCTGGTTGAGCGCAAAGCCCGCAGTTACAGTGGGGGCAATATCGGTCACGATGTCCCCAGTTACGACAGAAGTCGCAGTGGATAGATAAGCAACTACGCAGAGGGTGGCCAGGGGCAGAGTCGTGGCAATGTGGGCAGATGTAATCTCTCTCGTATGTGACCGAGAGTATGACATTGAAAGCACCGGGTGGACGACGTTGCAAGAGGGAGGTGGTAATGATCCGGTAGAGGGAGGACCTGCGTAGGGGAGGATAAAATCCGATTGCCATTAGGGAGGGTAATCCACTGTGGGCGATCGTGAGGAATCGGGATAGCTGCGGTAAGGGGGTCTTCCTCATCACTGTCGGTGGGAGCCCAATCGGATTCTACGGCGGTAGGAGTATCTGTGGGTGGAGGAGAAGAAAGACGAGACGAGAGAGAGCATGGAGGGGGAATTGGGATGGGAGCAAGAGGAGGGGAGTAAGTGGTTAACGTATCAGTAGATGAAAGGTAATGGTCTCGTTGTTCTTGGGGAATGGTTAGAAAGATACGACGAAAGACAGGATAGATGCAGTCCGGCGGCAGGGCAGAGATGTAACTACTAAAGTCTGCATGGCATAAGGCGACTAAAGAAAAACGAGAGATTTCGGAGAGAGAAAATCATACAGCTATATCGGGTTGGGAGGAGGAGGCAAGGAGAAGAGTGGTGCGGGTGGTGCCATGAAAGACGTGAATGAGTTCTTGTATAATTCCGTCATGTATGAAGTGGGGGTTTTGTTCGATTAGGTACATGAGCAGAGGGGAATCCAAGATAGCAGAATAAAGAGCAAATTGAGCGGATTCGGGTAGGAAGACTGGGTAGACTTGTCGAGAGCATAGTCCAGTTGGTGATCCAGAAGGGGAGGACAAGGACGAGGAGGAGACAGAGGAGGAGAGGAAAGACATGGCAAGTTGATGTTGGGTAAGGTTGCAAGAGATACTCACGGAGAGACCGTCAATTGGAACCTTACCGTCCTAGAGGTGGTGGAGTCACTTATAACTGCGAAGGATTGAAGCGGAGTGGTGGAGGTTTGATTCAGGTTCCCATGTGTTTTCTGAAGAGGGATAGCCTTTCCACGTGGTCAGGTACTTCCGTTGGCTGACCGGGCCTTTGTGTGAGAGAATCGCTTCGACTTCGTATTCTTCTTTGTTATCTATGACATCAGGTGGCAGGGAAGCGAAGGAGGGACCATAGGTTTCAGTGGAGCGAAAGAGGGAAAGAAGGGAGGCATGGAACATGTTGTGAACTTTCCAGGTTTTTGGGAGGCGGAGTTCATACGTCAGTGGAGATAGTACGTGGACGATTTCAAAGGGGCCGTGACGTTTGGACGCAAGTTTCCTAGATGGGTATTTCAGACGGAGATGAGTGGCCTCTAGCCAAACCTTGTCTTCAACTTTCTATGGGGTGAAACGGTGGGTAGAGCGGGTGGACATGATCTTCCTGGCGGATTCATGTGCTGCAAGAGCTTCCTTTCGAGCTTCGTCCAGGTTGGAGAGTCGATTTTCAAGAGCGGGGAGGAAGGTCTTGCCGAGTGTGGGATAGGAACGTGGTTCATAGCCGTAGAGTAATGAGAAAGGGGAACGTTTAGTGGAGCTATGTGGCACAGAATTATGATGGAATTCCGCAGCTGATAAGGATTGCGCCCAAGCGTGGGGGTTGTTGGCGCAAAAGATGCAGAGGTAAGTTTCGAGCTCCTGGTTGGTTGGTTCAGTTTGTCTGTCGGACTGAGGGTGATAGGTGGTGGAAAGGCGGACGTCGTATTTCAGGAGATGAGCGAGTTCTTGTGCAAAAGCGGAGGCGAATTGGGGACCTCTATCTGAGATGAGGGAGTCATGGAGGCCGAACCGTTTGAACACATTTTCAAAGAAGAGTGAGGCAATTCCTGCTGCATCGATGGATTTGGAACATGGGATGAGAATTACCCCCTTAGTAAGGCCGTGGTTGACCACGACCAAAATAGAGTCATGGCCATCAGATGGAGGAAGGTCGGTGATAAGATCGCAGGACAACTGCTTGAACGGCAACGTCGTGGAAGAGGCAATTGGAGAGAGAGGCGGGACGGTGGGATGGGTATTGACTTTGTTTTGTTGACAGACGGCACAGCCGTCAACAAAATGCTTGATAAAGGTGGAGAGACCTGGCCACCAGAAGTCGCATTCGAGGATTACTTTAGTGTGAAAGACACCCATGTGACCCGACAGGGGGGAGGAGTGGATGGAATGCAAAAGTGCAGACCGAGCAGCGGGCGGAACGTACATGTGACCCTTGAAATAGAGATGGCTGTTGTTGAAGTGCCAGTCAGCCAGAGATCCACGAGTGAAGAGGGGGGATCCCTCATCTAAGGCGGCGAGGGCTTTAATGACAAAGGGGTCGGATGGTGTGGAAGATTGAATGTGACGGGCGAGCACGATGTCAAGGGCGTTGATGATGACCGGATCAGGGATGATAGAGGCGTCGGTGTTGTTGGAGGAAGTGTCTATGGAATCACGACGAGAGAGGGCATCAGCGGGGCCCATGCGAGTCCCTGGGGTGACCTGCCAAACGAGATCAAAGTCCTGAAGAAAGAGTGACCAATGGGCTTGGCGATGAGAGAGTTTGCAGGGATCTTTGATGTACGAGAGATTCTTATGATCAGTGATGATAGTGACAGGGTGAGTGGTCCCACGTAGGTATTGTTTCCACTCATCGAGGGCAAGGATGACTGTGAGGAGTTCTCGATCATAGATGTCGTAGTTGCGTTCGGCAGGGGAGAACATTTTAGAGAAGTAGGCGACAGGACGTAGGTCATGATTGGTGTCGTGTTGCATGAGGACCGCGCTAGAGGCAAGGAGGGAGGCGTCGGTCATGACGGAGAACGGCTTAGAGACGTCGGGGATGGCAAGGACAGGAGCCGAGCAGAAGATCTTTTTAAGGTGGTCGAAGGATCGTTGTTGTAGGGGGGACCAGATCCAAGGCTCGTTCTTACGGGTGAGGAAGGTGAGCGGGGCGACAATGTCAGAGTAGTTGGGGATGAACTTGCGATAAAAGTTCGCAAAACCTAGGAAGGAACGCACCCCTTTGACTGATGTGGGTGGTTTCCAATCGGCAATGGCAGAAAGCTTCTGGGGGTCCATGCGAACGAGTCCTTGACTGATGATTATGCCGAGGTATTCCATGGTGGGGGTGTCGAAGGAACATTTAGATATTTTGAGGGAGAGACCATGTTCACGAAGACGGAGGAGGACACGACGAGTGTGTTCGTGGTGAAGTTCAATGGTTCCGTGGGTGTGAATGCCAAGATCGTCCATATAGATTTTGAGCCAACGTTCGAGGATCATGTCGGCAAAGATATGGTTCATGAAGGCCTGAAAAGTGGCGGGTGCGTTGCAGAAGCCAAAGAACATAACAGTGGGTTCAAAGAGTCCGAGGAGGGTGATGAAGGTGGCTTTCCATTGGTCTTCCTCCCTAATACGAATGTTGTTGTACCCCCATCGGATGTTGAACTTGGTGAAGAAGTCGGCATCTTTCATGTCGTCGATGAGTTCCGTGATGAGAGGTAGAGGGTAGGCATTCCGGATGGTGTGACTGTTAAGATAGCGATAATCCTGGCACGGGCAAAGAGATCCGTCTTTCTTTGGGACAAAGAAGAAGGGCGCAGCTTGTGGGGATTTGGACGGGACGATGCGGCCGGTTTTCAGATGCTCTTCGATGAATGCGCGACAAGTCTCCTTTTCGGCAGGATTGAGTGGGTAGACTTTGGCGATTTTTGGGACGAAGGTATCTTTGAGGTCAATAGTGTGATCAAACGGACGATGAGGAGGAAGCTGGTTATGGGTAGATTCGGCAAAGACGTCGGCGAAGTCGGAGCAGAACTCAGGGACTGGGATTTCTTTGGGTCTTTTGATCTGGGCGATTTCCATAGAGATAGTGATTTTGGCAATGTTTTCTTCTGGGGGTCCTATCGAGGGAGGGCACTCACAAAGAGGCCTCTCAACCCCAAGAGGATATCGAGAAGAGAATGCAGAGGCGATGTCAAGGTCCGGGTCAGGGAGGGGAGTAATACCATGTGTAGGAGTGTCCGTTGACAGAGAAGAGGAATCGAAGTCGAGGGTGAAGCTTTTCCAGTCGATGATTGGGTTCCATTTCTGGAGCCAGGGTAAACCAAGTATGACGTGGGGGTGATGAAGATGAAGTATAAAAAAAGAGACCGTGTCAGTGAAGTCTGAGGCAGAGATGTCGATAGTACAGTGACTTCCAAAATTGAGTCAATGTTTTGAGATTTTGAAGTGTTTGCTATATAACTCAGGGGAAAGAACAAATAGAGCCAAAGTGTAAGTAGGTGGTGGGAAGCACATGCTCCTGGCC